>OVBI01002724.1:0-17370 GCA_900406495.1 Sisymbrium altissimum | reverse complement strand
ATATATATATATATATATTTATGTAATTATTAATTTATAGTTTTATTGGGATCATATATTTACATAAGGGTTTCAAAAAAGTTATTATCTTATTATCTTATCGAATTTTATTAAATTTTACATTGGCCAGACTTGGGACTGGAGAAATTTATTAATTTATAATGATTATTAATTTATAGAGTATTAATTTATAGAGGTTATACTGTAGTTTGGGTTCTCATATTTTTTTTTATTTTTTGTAGAACCTTGATTTAATACCACTAATGTGGATGGTCTAATCACTGGTCCCCGCAAGATTTTAAGTTTTCTACGATAACAACAGGTTGTGGCGCCGACTAAATTATATATGTTTTTTCTTTTTTTGACAGCAACATATAGCTAATTTTTTATTTGTTTAATTTTTTTTAACTAGCCACGATAGTCCTAGAAACCTTTCGCTTAAATGTGGACAAAATACCTATTTTAATCTGAAGAATTTTACTGATGACTTTTTTTTTATCTGAATTATAACACAGTATTAATTTCAATCTAACCTAAAATATTTTTCAAAAATTCTATCTCAACTATCAAATTTATGCCAAAATCAATATTGGCCAAAATTATGTTAATCAATTATGCTGAATCAGCTGTCACGTGTATAATTTATATTGACTTATATGCCATGTATCATATTTGAATTTTTCGTCAAAATCTCGTTTTTCATCCAAAACCGCAAAATCTTATTTTATTGGAAATTAATTTTGGTGAAAAAAAATTACACAGTTTTGGCGAAAAATGAGATTTTATGACTTTGACGGAAAAAAAGAATTTTTTATTTTGGCGAAAAAACGAGATTTTGCGGTTTTGGTAGAAAACAAGATTTTGCGGTTCGGGCAAAAAAACGAGATTTTACGGTTTTGGCAGAAAACAAGATTTTGCGGTTTTTTCACGAAAACGAGAATTTGCGGTTTGATGGAAAAATGATATTTTGCGGTTTAGGTGGAAAACGAGATTTTGCGATTTTGGCGGGAAACAAGATTTGCGGTTTTGGCAGAAAATAAGATTTTGCGGTTTTGACGAAAACTAGAGTTTGTGATTTTGGAAAGAAAACGAGATTTTTGCGGTTTAAGTAGAACACGAGATTTTGTGGTTTTTGTGAGATAAAAAAATTATATGGACATATGGTTTTGACGGAAAAATAAAATTCACAGTTTTAACCAAAACTAAAATTTTGCGGTTTTAACGGAAAGTAAAACTTTTTGTTGTGACAAAACCGGATAAACAATTACGAGTTATTGTGATTATGGCGAAAAAATGAAATATTACGATTTTGACGCAAAATCTAGATATAACACATGGCAGCTAACTTAGTATAATTATACATGTGGCATGATTCAACATAGTTACTAACATAATTGGTGTTAATATTGATTTTGACCTAAATTTGATAGTCGAAGTAGATTTTATCAAAAAATTTTTTAATTTAGATTGGAATTAGTATTGTGTTATAATTTAAATAAAAAAGTGTTTTTTAATTCGAACTGGAATTGGGACTGTGTTATAATTTAAGTAAAAAAAGACACCACATAAAATGTTTAGATTGAAATAGTCACTTTTCCCTCTTAATGTGTGTGCAGTTGAATAAACAACTACGAAAGGGCCATGATTTGGTTCTTGTTGTTGATTGTTGCTACTAGTGCGTTGAGGGGTCGTTCTTAAACTTTTACTTAGGTGGGTCTGATTTTTCACATTTTCTTCAGGGAATTTTTCTTGTGGTTATTAGTTTTGTAACGAACGATTTCTTTTAGCTAGTAACTAATAATATTGATCTCTCAGTACATTGAGAAGAAAAATGAGATACTTAATTATACTTTTCTCAGTTCATCTAGTCTTAAAGATTCATTAATTTATTAGACTAGTTCGTACCAGTAAGTAACGGTCATAAAAAGTTGTGGTTACCGGAGAAAAATGTGCTAAACGAGGGATTCATACATTTTGAACTGTGAAAATATAAACTGAAGTCAAGTCCATTGGGTAAGAACCGGGATAAGCTGAAGTGGAACTTTCTTAGGACAGACAAGTCCATATGATTCTTCAAGATCAACATCTTTTGCCTCCATTCCTTCCGGAAGCTTCCAATCGAAACGGTAAAGTAGATTGACAAGAGTCAAGTGTACCAAAGCCATACCCATACCCATACCAGGGCACATCCTCCTCCCGCTACCAAACGGCAACAACTCAAAGTTTAGACCTTTATAGTCAATCTCCTTGTCCATAAACCTCTCGGGGATGAAAGCATCTGGATCTTCCCAAACGTTTGGGTTCCTGTGAACAGCCCATATGTTGACATGGATCCATGTCTTCTTCGGAATGTCGTAACCTCCGATCTTTACATCTTTTGAAGCCTCTCTTGGAATTAGAAGAGGCACAAGTGGATTTATCCTAAGTGTTTCTTTAATCACCATTTTGAGGTACTCGAGTCGTTCTATATCTTCTTCTGTGATCTCGTCTTTGTTTTTGATCACCTCTCTCACCTCGGCTTGCACTTTCTTCAGAACCCTTGGGTTTGCAATCAAATGCGTCATCACCCATGTTATTGTGTGACCAGAAGTGTCTATTCCAGCAATAAGAACATTCTGTAATAATCAAGAAGACAAGAATTCAAACTTTATGCAACATATAAAGAACCAAGTTAATATTGATTGACAAGTTTTTCGTTACGTACCAGAAGAATTCCTTTGGTGTGGTTTCGTGTAAGTTGAAACTCCCCAAGTCCTGTCTCTCCACTTTCCATTTTGAGGAGCAAGGCAATGATATCATCTTTGATACTCTCATCGTCTAAATGACGCTTTATACAATGATCAAAAAATGTATCCATTGCCTTAAAAACCTTCTCACATTTGCTATGTAACCCTGTGATCCTATCGATTAATCTACCAATGACCGGGAAGTAATCTGCTGCAGCAAAACTCCCCAACACCTCCATGGTTCCTTGAATGACTTCCTCATAAGTATTCTCGAGTTTGCTCCCTTTAAGATTTATCCCGAATCCGACTCTGCAAATCACACTTCCGGACAATTTCATTAACTTCTTGTTCAAGTTAACCGGGTTCGCCAATGAAGCAGATTGCTTTAATGAATCGACGAAGGAAGCTACTTCTTCTTCTCTGATATGTCCAAACGACTTTACCCTTTTCGCGGTGTAAAGCTCAAGAACCGTCATCTTTCGTACTTCCCTCCAATATTTGCTGTAAGGAGAAAAGGCGAGATCGTTTAGATTGTATGAAACTCTCGCAGGATAAGTCAAATAAGGTCGCGAACAACAATCTGCGTCGAACGTCTTTAAGACATCCTTCACTGTCTCTGGACTTGACGCTACAACGGTATACACGTTCCCAAACTTGAGGGACATTAGAGATCCATATTTTTCTGATAATTTGAGCATCGAACGTTGAGGCTTCGATCCCAACTGGTGCAAGTTGCCAATAACAGGAAGTCTTGGTGGTCCTGGAGGTAGATTTTTCTCTGTCTTTCTGGTGTTCTTCGCAACGAGCATAGATGCAAAGAAGATTATTGCAGCGATGATATACCAAAAACTCATTTTGCTTCCTACACAAGGAATAGTTTATACAATTATTCAGTTCAATTTTGGTTGTCTCAATCTATTCGATGATCTTCATAGAAATATAAATAGCAAGTTAAGTGACAAAATACCCAGAATATAAGCATGTGTTAAGTGGACGATTGAGCCCGAAAAAAGAAAGCATGTTAAAGAGAATTGCAAATAAAGAACTAAAATCATCAAAGCATCACTCTGCTGTATGTCAGCAACAGATTAATTCTGAATTTCCTTCCAACGTAACATTCGAACAAGTTGAGGACACATATTTAAAAATATTAGAGAAATTAAGAGTTTCTTCTACTATATCGAAACATCAACATAATACATAGATAACAAAACCAAATTCGGTAAGATTACCTTCAAGTCCTATACTTTGTGCTGAAGATTTTAGAGATGAAAATAGGAGAGAGAGAGACTGAGAGAGAATTTTAATTTTACTTTTGTTGTAAGATAATTGTGTTATGCTACGCAACAGGCGGTGGCAGCACATTTACGCTGCTTTTAACATTGAGATGACGTTGTGATTTACACCAAAGCCGCCTCAACAGTTTTATAGGTTCTAGAACCAACACAAAATTGACTCTTAAATTATTATTTTTTTAAAATCTTGTTACTAATTTTGTTTTCTTTAAAATTTTATGATTGATATTTTTATATATTTCTAATAGAAAATATATACATATATAAAAACATTGGATCATCTTCAATCTAATCATTTTTAATGTAAAAAATATATCTATAGGAAAATTGAGACCCCTAAATTATCAGGATCCGAGAAACATAGGGTTGGGCTTTGGATCATCCACCAGAATTTATTACTGTTGAGCTCGTTTGAGGTAATATATAAGTGTTTAGTACAAATGCAGTATAGATTTGACAAGAGTATTCCAATAGTATATTATAGGAAATCCAGACATATATCCAATAGTATTTATTGTCTGTTCTTGAAATAAGTTTTGTTTTTTTTAGCATATTGAAATAAGTTTTTAAGTAAAATATCTCCGAAGAGGTAGAGTTTTTCTTTTTCCGGGGTCTTCATCAATCTTTTTTTGTTTTTTTGTTGTTTTATGTTTTTTAAGAGTATTTTTAAAATCGACGCGCAAATAGTTTCTGTCTCGTTGTCATTATTAGTCACGGATGTGGTTGCATGGAATTCTGCCATGGTAAGTTTATATTGATTATCAAGCAATAATAGAAAATGTCCACACAAACGAATAATGTTAGATTTTTTCAAGATAAGGTGATACTCATACATGTTTGTTTGAACATTGATGTGGTTGTAATCAATAATTAAATGAGGCGCCACAAATCCCCGAAATCTCTCACAAAATATGTTGTTGAACATGAACAAACAACTACGGATACAACATGACTTTGGTAATGTTGGTCATGATTCTTGGTCACTGCAAAACGAGCTACAAAATGTGTGGGAGCTAGTGAGTTGTAAGGTTTAACACTCTTAACTTTTACTTCTTAGGCGAAGGTTTTTATTTTTAATCACATTTTCTCCCTGTTATCATTGTGATTGTTTTCTTGGACTGACTTCTAAATAGCATGTTGTTAACCCCTGATACGGTTTATTAAACCCCTGATAGGGTTTATTATCTCTTTCCAGTTTCTCTACAATTTTGATATATAAATCTATAATAAAACGGAGAGAGCTCGTCCGATGAAGTTTAAGAAGCCGACTAGCCGGGTCTGATAGCCAAAGTTACAGACTAGCCGGGTCTGATAGCTTTTTCTGGTTTTGCCTACAAAAGTTGCCTTATATAAGCAAGAACTTCTGTTATCATGTTCTTGTTTTCTTTTGGGTATCAACTATTGGTGGCTTAAGCTCTTTAGGTTCACTTGTGTTTGGATCGACAAGTTATTGTGTGTGCATAAATCTTATGCAGAAAGATTAATCCAAGAGGTTTTTCTACTCTGTCTGAAATCATTCTCAGTCCTTTAGTAGCCTATTAAAATAGCTTGTGACAATGAACTAATGAAGGACGCCACTCAATGGACATTTTTCGGAGGCTATTTGGGTAACAAAGCAAAATATCTAAATAATCGAACAACGTAAGACCCATTGAGCTATGTTATCTAGTTTCCTGCAATTGAAAGTATTTAAATATTATTTGAAGTTTTTGTGTCTTCGGCATCCTCCTTGTCTTAAAGTATTACTCAAGGATCACCTTCAGAAGACTTGCAAAGCTTTCGTGTCTAAGCATTGTGGTAAAACATTCTACTGAAAACGAGAGTACTCGTTAATTAGTTTTACTTCTTGATCTCATTATGTCATTCTCGAAAATTCATAAGAAAAGCGATGGTTGACAAAATCCCGGCTAAGAGTTTAAGCGTTTTGGTTTATAGCCATACTATCCCAACAACCACATTTTTCATCACCTACTCTCATGATCTCCTTCACTTTCTCCGTTTATAGCAAAGCACCATAGTCTCTTAATTGTAGGTTTATGAAAGCAATTTCAAAGCAAGATGGTTTATGCTCTAAGAGAGCTTATTACGATGGAAAATAAACTGGAAATGAAATATCTCAAAACAGCTTTATTAGGTGCAAGGCAAGTTAAGAAAAGGAGAAACTCATTCATCACATGTTTTCTTTGATGGAAATGATAGTATTGAAAAGAGGAGAGTTGCTTTGGGTCTCAAGGTTACAATCAATGTCTGTTCAGAGCTAAAAACAGCTCGCAGAGGATTAGGACAATGGACGACTTAAAAGAATGAAAGAGAGGCTTCTTCAAAATTTACTTTAGCTGGAACTTCATTCCACTATCAAATTTGAAGAATCTGTTAAAACTTAAAAAGTATCTAAGACTAAGACCCAAATTCAGTGATGTTCCAACAAGCAATGACATGTTAAAAGAAAGCCCATGTGTTAAAGCTTTGACATTTCATTGCTTGTTTGGAAACTTTAATACATGGGCCTTCTTTTAACATTTGTGAAATATAAATACTGATATTAGTAAAATAAACCAGCTGGTTCAAACAAAATGCTAGGGTTGTCTACGCGTATATAAACTAATCGTGTTAAGAGCATTAACAACAAATCAATCAACATCGTTACAGTTCAATTTTTTAGCCTCAAAAAACAAAGATCCAAAACAACATGACGAAAATTGACTTGCATATCTTGTCCCTTGCCGTCGACATAAAAACTTTGTTATATAGATGCATATAATATAGTCATTACTCCTTTATATATTAATTGAGAATCTATTTAAAAAAAAAACTTTATATTTATGTGTTTATTATATATATATCATGATAAGATATTAAAAGGAGAAAATTTCTCAAATATTAATAGAAAAAGTCTTAATTTACTAGACAAATTACATGTAATGCCATTATATGATTATATCATTTATATTAATTTATTCATTATCACTATTATATAATAAAAACTATAATACATCTCATGAATTTAATTAAAATACATGTCATTTATTACTCATAACATATTTATTATATTGAATTTTACTTAATAAATATAAACTATAATATAATAATAACAGTATATAATATTCTATATTATTTTTTAAGCAACTTAAAAACATTTTTAATATATAATTTTTTTTTTTTTTAAGTCGAATTTATTTATTTATATTAGCTTACCATAATTATCATATATATATATATATTATAACTATTTCATTATTTAAAAATAATTCAAAATATTTTATGTTATTTCCTAAAATAAACCAACATCAAAATATTTGATTTGTATTAATATCAACCGGTAATCAAATTATGGTAATAAACAATTCTTAATTTTTTAATAACTTAAAATATAATATGTTAAAATAAGTAACCAATAATTTAATTAAATAAATTTATATTAATTATATTTATATTTATTCACATCAATTTAGTAATAAATTAGGAATTAAATAATATTTCTGAATTTTTTATTCAATCATGATAAAAATGATTAATTTAGCATATTTATTATATATTGTGTATATGATTTAATTTTTATTAATATAAAATTTAAAAATATTTTAAATATGTTAAATTATAAATTATATAAATATTTGATTTTGCGCAAAGGGCGGAATACTACCTAATTGTCTAATAAGATTAAAAAATTACGGTAGAAGCCAATGACAAATTTAATTATTCGGCCCAGAAAAATATCTTCTCCAACTATAGCTAGAAACAAATGCTACCACTGCGTCATCATTGTTTGTTTTTATTCGAAAGTTCAGTCAACAATACTGATCTCTTTTACCAAAATCTTTGGACTATTGTTATAGAGGAATTTATAGATTATCTTGAAATCTGATAGATATGAACGGATTAACTTTTTGAACTCAAGTAAATGTTAGATTACATTCACATATATCTCAACAGATAGGACGTACTAATTTTCTACATATTAAAACAACATTTTTAGACTTGATAACCATTTTTGTTACGTTTTGATATTTTAATATAAAATTTGTCTGTTTCAGGATATGTGCTCTGCCACATACCAAAACTTGTGAATTTTAAATAGGAAGCAGTTTTAACCATAAACAAGCTACTGTGTCCAATCCGATACCACCACTAGAACTCTAATTCTTTTTACTACTTTTGTTTAGGAGTTTATTGATTTTTTAATGTAATAATATATTTACCTCAGGAGTTTAGAGCTAGTTATAAATTAATTTTGTAAAAGAGAATGAGAAGGGAACAAAATACATTGGACCGTTGATCGGAATGATTGACATTAATTTCATGTTAATAATTATAATAACTTTATTAAGTTTGGCTGATCAATGGGCACAAACTATTGGGTATCGTCCTTTTTTCCGTAAATAAATATATCCTTCTTTTGTCGAAAGAAAATATATAGCCTCCATTATAATAAAATCCCCTTTTCCATTGTTATTCGCTTAAAATATTGGTAAGGAGACTTGTCTCTTGTCAAAACTATAGCACATATTTCTTCTAGGTGAAATAGTATCCGAATGATCTCTGGATCAGGAAAGATGAAAAGCACCAATGAAATTTCGGATAACGAATCAAGAGGCGTCAATCGTCATCACTCATCAGACCAGGACGGAACATTTTGATTTGATGATTTGTCAGAGAACATAAAAAAACGTAAAACGATGTAAATTATAAATGTTATCATGGGTCTTGGTTTAGTGACGCGTTTTAGGAGCGTCGATTTTGTTGGGTTGGATCACAAACGGTATTACATGCTCTTGAACAAGACAAACAAAAATCACTTTTAAAAATCAAGAAGTTTTAACTTGGGAAGTTGGGCCTATTTTAGTATATATTTCAAAATTTTGTAAAACTGTTCTTGAAATGAGTTTTAAAAAGAGTGAGTAATTAAGGTAGGCGACTACATCATTTGCACACCCATGTAAGCAGTACCAAATTATAGGGTGAAACAAATGAAGAAGATAACATCTTCCCTTAAACAAATCAGGGAAGTTACAAATTTTTTTTAACGCTTATTCTGTGAAAGTTTTTAATCGATTTTTTTATTAAAAAAAGAAAGAAGAAGAAGACAAAACTCAAACATCAATAAAATTAGTCATTTGTATTCAATATATATCAGTTTATAAAAAAAAAATCAATGAAGAAAGGGAAAGGTGTAACCGAAAGATTTAACATAAATTCATGATATTTTAATATCTAATTATTGTTAAACTGAAACAATTTAATATTTTTTTAACACAAAGAAACAGAAGCTTATTATATAGAGAATAATATAAATAAAACCCTCGTATAGTTTTGTATCTCTAAACCGCGGCTTTGGTTGATTTGAGAGTCTCTTTCTTGTGGGAATCTCTTAAAATTACCCCACTGAATATATTTTCCAAGGGGCCGACTCAAAAAACTGCCTTATTATAAAACTCCTTTGGTAGGTTTCTTATAAACTAACCCACCAAATTCAAGCTCATCGCCATCTCTCTCTCTCCTCTCTCTCTCTCTGGTAATAACTGTTTTTGCTGAAAATGGAATCATTCTACTTGTGTAACGGTAGTATATGCTCATGGATTCCTCATGAATCAACAACAACAGCTTTTCCTTTTCCTGATTCCTAAATTGTCTCTCTCTCGATTTATTTCTCACCATTTTTCTTCTTCTTGGAAAAACAAAAGTTAACGTTTTGGAATCCAAAATGGAGGAAGAACGGCGTGTGCTGTTCGGGAAGTACGAGATGGGAAGGCTATTAGGCAAAGGAACATTCGCTAAAGTCTATTACGGGAAAGAGATCAGTAGCGGCGAGAGCGTCGCGATCAAAATCATAAACAAAGACCACGTGATGAAGAGACAAGGCATGATGGATCAGATCAAGCGCGAGATCTCAATCATGAGACTCGTACGTCACCCAAACATCGTCGAACTGAAAGAAGTCATGGCGACAAAGACCAAGATCTTTTTCGTGATGGAGTTCGTTAGAGGCGGAGAGCTATTCGCTAAAGTCGTTAGAGGAAAACTCAAAGAAGACGCGGCACGTAGATATTTCCAACAACTAATCTCAGCCGTTGATTTCTGTCACAGCAGAGGCGTATCTCATCGAGATCTAAAACCCGAGAATCTCCTCGTGGACGAGAACGGAGATCTCAAGGTCTCCGATTTCGGTCTCTCGGCTTTACCCGAGCAGCTTCTCCAAGACGGACTCCTCCACACGCAGTGCGGTACACCTGCTTACGTGGCGCCTGAGGTGCTACGTAAGAAAGGTTACGACGGAGCTAAAGCTGATATATGGTCATGCGGCGTCATATTGTACGTGCTTCTCGCTGGTTTCCTTCCGTTTCAAGACGAGAATCTTATGAACATGTATAAGAAGATCTTCAAGGCGGACTTCGACTTCCCGCCTTGGTTTTCTCCGGAAGCGAGGAGGTTGGTTTCGAAGCTTCTCGTCGTTGATCCTAACAGACGGATCTCTATCCCGGCCATCATGCGTACGCCGTGGTTTCGTAAAAGCTTTAAACCTCCACTCGACGAACCGAGCAACGAGGAGGATCAGAGGGAAGGAGGAGGAGAGGAGGAGGAGATGTCGGTGGTGTCGCCGAAGTTCTTCAACGCGTTTGAGTTCATCTCGTCGATGTCTTCTGGATTCGATCTGTCGAGTTTGTTTGAGAGTAAGAGGAAGCTGAGGTCTATGTTCACGTCGAGGTGGTCTGCGTCGGAGATTATGGCGAAGATCGAAGGGATCGGGAAGGAGATGAACATGAAGGTGAAGAAGACTAAGGATTTCAAGGTGAAGATGCAGGGGAAAACGGAAGGGAGGAAAGGACAGATCTCGGTCACGGCGGAGGTTTTTGAGGTTGCGCCGGAGGTTGCCGTCGTTGAGTTCTGCAAGTCGGCGGGTGACACTCTGGAGTACAATAGGCTCTATGAAGAACAAGTCAGGCCGGCGTTGAAGGACATCGTGTGGTCGTGGCACGGTGACAGTAATAATAATAATAATATTAGTAATAATAATTATTATATTAGCGATGAAAACTCTGGTAGTGACTGTGAGAGAATGTAATGATAGTGTAATGTGAAACTGTTGATTTTGTTTGTAATCGGTTGTTTAGACTCGGACGGGTAAGTTTTTGTAAATTGTGTATATAAGAAATCTAGGTTTTACTCTTTAAACTCCTTAAGCAACTTACATTAGTCATCTTACAGATATAATACATACATTTTTGTCACATAATGGTTGAGTGTTATACTAATTTTCATGGATATACGAATGTTAAGTTTTAATCTCTATTGATATGAAGAATTACAAGACATTTATATATAACAGCTACAAAGTTAATAGTTGAATTTGTGTTATAACTCATAAGTATGTTGAATAATTGGTACAAGCGAGATTTGCTCAAGTGGAAATTATTGACTTATGTATTTTTAAAATTTTGAAAATTTGAATGAAATTCAATGTTATTAATGGTAATTTTAAAATTTATATTAAAATCATGTGTTATTAGTTTTATGATTTATAAATTTTAATTTAAACCATATGTTATTTAATTATAAAGATTTATTAATGAATTTGATTTTATAATAAATTAGGATGATTTGGGTGGATTTCTTTATTAGAATACAAAGATTAAAATCTGAAATAAACATTGAAATATATAAATACTTATTAAAATTCACCTATTAGATTTAGAAATCAGTATATTTTGTTTAAATTTATAAATTTCATATAAATTTTTAAATCAATTCAAATACATAAATGAATTATATCTCATAAATTTCATAAATGAATGTTTGGTCAAAAATATAGTCAAGCTAAAATATTTATTAATAAATTTTAAGATATCAAAAGTTAATAGGAATTTTTGGAAATCTTTCAAGCTAATAGTTAATTATATGAAACATAATTGGAAATTTGTTATTGTATATTTTCACTTCAGATTTGATTTGTTTAACACATCATTTCATATCAAATTATTATGTAGAAAATATTATAATATGATCAGAAAAGTTTTTAAGAAAAACATATTAATTACATGGGACGTCAAAAACAAAAGCAAAAATATCTACCGAGAATATGTCAAAAATTTTTATAAAATTCTAAACTGATCATAAAGGACAAAAAAATAATTTGGAAGTTCTACATGAGATAATGTCTATTCACGTAAAACAGTATATCAAAAATATCTAGTACCACTAGTAATCAATGACATTTTGTCATTTTTAGCACATGTATTAACGTAAACAACAAGAACTTCGTGATACACTTTTTCTGTTTAACAAATTGAGATATAACTTAAACAAAAAAAAAATTAAAAAAGTTTGAGATGATACATGTCATCTCACTGAAAAAGAAAAAACAAATTGAGATGATACATGTCACCCCAGCTAATGAACATTTTCACAAATATTACAATTAATTTACTATTTTCAGAAGATAAATTACGTTACTTTGACCAGGTCCATGACATAATATACTAACATTTTGTACCTCACCGTCATTATGATTACGGTTCTCAGTGGTGTGTTTAGCTACAAATTAATGACATATACCGGTTCGACAAGTGGATACGGTGAAGCTAGCTTGCGTGAATGAGAAAAAGTAACGGACAAAACTTGCACATAATTGGTGAGTTTTTGAGAAGAACAGGCACGTGTTTGTGTCGTAGAGAGTCCAAAACGACCCACCTTTCCTTGTATTCCAAAGTCAAATTATAGAAAGAGTAATTTCAAAGAACAAAGACACGACAAAAGCCATTTTAAGTGGCCTTATTCTAATTCACTTATAGGAGGAAGATACATTATGAACTTCGACGAGTCCAATTGTTTAATTGTCGTTGCATTTGTATAATTGCGTGTTGCAAACATTCTGGAAAAATGACATATGCGCAAATGACAAGAACTAATAATCATAAATGTACAGGCAAAGCAAATAATGATCAAATCATGATACCATATCAAAATAATCGATGCTCAAAAGTTAACCTTATCGTGTAAGAATTGTTGTCGCAGAAGTCATATAACGATGCATGGCTTTAAATGAAAAATAATAAGTGAAATGAGTAGATACAAAAATGGAGATAAAAACAAAAAGAGAGAAATAATGTTTGTAGGTCCTATGAATAAATCATTCATTGTTTAGCCTCGGATGCATGGAATACAGGTCAAGCTGAAATGGATGGACCTGCATCAACATTATCACTGGGCCACCAAACTCATTCCAAAAAATAAGGTTATTTTCAGCCAAACATTATTAATGAAATCCGGGATCAACTCCACATAACCTATAAATGATATCCCAAACAAAGATATTTACTCGTACCCTTAGATTATATCATACACACACATAAATGACTCGGTCCCCAAAATTTTGGTTCTGCAATATCCTAAACCGGTGGGTGTATGGTGCAAAACAAAGGGACAGTGACGTATAACAGATGGAAGGAGGATGCAGGCAATCAAGTGGTACTAACCTAACTGCTTGCCCGCCATCTGATGTTGGCCCCATTTCATGTTTCAATATTTATCTATATACGTCTTTTCTTCACTTCTAACTCCATGAACCTTCCTTCGGTCCTACTCCAACCAAATTTGATTCATACACAAAATGCACATTTCAAAATTATTTTAATATAATACCAAAAACATCCCTAACTGGACCGGACCGTCTTTACGATCATAATCATATATACTTTATCATCGTGTGTTACAACTAACTGATTTAAAAGGTGAGGAAAACCAATTAATTAAGCTTGAGCTAATACATTGCTTTTGGTCATGTTTGGATGAATATCCATGTAACAAAAGTTTTTGGCCTTGCGGATTATTAATTATGCTTAAACATGTTAATCTCTTTTCAAAAACCTCGTAATCATCCAAAATAGTTTCTGTACGTTGAGATTCAACTCCTATAAAAATATAAGATGATTAGGATCTAGCAATGAACTTAAACCATATCAAACCAATTATAAGATTCTTGAACTGGAACTACATATGGAGAGTTCCAATCTGCATCAAAGATCTCCTGAAGCTTCAATACAATCTTGGTGTTGTATGTTCCAAAGCTCACACCACTTGTCGCATAGAAATAATCCCAAACGAGATTGCTGGTTCCTATGTGAGCTCTCACGTCGCTGACCACATACTTCCCGTGATTCACCCTCGTGTAATCTGGATACAGATTTCCGGTTTTAGTCCCGTTTTGAACCGCAGGTCCCGTCTTGTTAAAACCAGGAACCATGTAGTATCTGATCTCCACTTGGCCAAAACATTTGCTTTGCACAGAGGACGATGAGCAAAGAACATTAGAGTAGACCAGTGACCTCAAGTATTTATCAGTGTCCTTAATGAAATGACCCCAATATGCTACTAGGATCTTCACTTTGGCGTTCTTGGCGAAAACGACCTGCGCAATGTATATGTTTCATATTCTAGCATTTTCAGCGAGTAAGATCATCAAGAACAGGTTAGTACCTCGGAAACCGCAGAAGAAAGGGATGACCAGTAAACCTTAGGATTAGTGTATTGAGACTGACCAAGCCAATCCATTGTATTGATCCTCACTGTTCCTCCTTCCAGTACAGATTTAATTGTATCTATCCATCCTTGCTCATCAGATTGATGCTTTCCAAACAAAAGCTACATACTTGAGAAGACAAAACCATATCATATATACGACCAAAGAGGCTTGAAATGTTCTAAAAAGTTTCTTGTTTTCAACCTCTGGTGGTGCAAAAGATAGATAGCTCGCTTGCGGATCTGGACAAGAATGGTCTCTAGGGAGAGTTTCAATGTCGATTTTGAACATCTCAGGATCAGATAGTGAAGGATAACCTGGTGAAACATTAGGTGTCTCTATGTAACTTGGAAGAGGTGACCTGAAAGAGAAAAGCATATCTCTTTCTTTTAAGAACTGTTGATGACAAGTCAAGAAGAAAGAGTACACTTATCAACTCCATCACCTGCATCTTGCTTTTTTAGGTATAAAATGTGACCAGCAAGGAACAGTTCTATTGATTAGCCATTGTTGATCTGATATGTTTCTTGTGTGAACTGAAGAGTCAAGAGAGGCTAATTGCCACAAGTTATCGAAATAAGTTTTAATCTTTCGGGCGATTCGCGAACACCCACTCAAGTAAATCCCAACTTCCTTCACCTGGCAAAATCCAAACAACTGATTCATCACAGCCATTGTTCTACACGTTTCCAATATTTATGTATGTGTATTCAGCTAATTACCTGAGTTAGAGATTTCCAGTCATTGTTGGCAGATCCTATATACACGTCGCGATCATCCGAAATCCAAACCTTAGCATGAACAATCCCTGAGCCCCACCATTTGCTTAGTAGCAGAGTCACATTCTTCACGTTTGGTCTTCCATAAGCAAGATCAGATGGTTCTTTGGTATAATCTGGATATACTCCTGAATGAGATAATAGTCTATGCACAAACATTTATCATTCAGATTTTTAAAAAGTTTTATACTTTTCTATAAGAAAATCTAATAACTGTTCTTGATAGAGACACCCGACGAGGATATTCCATGATCACATACTCATAAATGATCACAAGTCTTAACTATGAAAGATTTGTATTCACACTAAGAAAATGTGTTTTTGCACTATTGTACCTGATACTGACATTGCGATTAGCAGCATTGTCGATGGATTTGTAAACCAGAGAACCAAGATGAGCTCCAAATTGCTTCAAATCTGAATCCGAATAACCGAAATCGCCAGAGCGAGGATCCTTTGGATTAGCAAGAAGCTGCCAATACTGTGCTATGATGTCAAGTGATCTTGTTGAATTGTTGGCAAGCCACTGAAACACATCACCTGCACACCACCAGACATTTCCCTCAGAACAAATAAAGATAATTGTCTTTATAATAATACTAATAGCCTAACCGAATTACCCAACTTTTTCCCGGGAAATGAACAAAAAACAGAGCAAACATAGAATACAGAGGAAACAAGGCTCAATAACACAGTTTTGAAAATACCAAAAACAAACCCAAACTTTCTCTGAAAATAAGCAACAAAATGATTCGATAAGGAAACGCCTTACTTCGAATCCAGAATTTTAATGGAAATTTAACCACAAATTGGCAGATTTTCTCGGGAAGAAAGCACGAAACAGAGCAAAGAGTTATTAACCTGTAGAAAGGACGCCAGAGATGAGAGGAAGCTCGGGCATGTTCGTGGGGATGGATTGAACCAGCCAAGCTTTGCATCGAACCGAGGGTTCTACGACACTTGGTAGGGAGAGGCAAGCTAGAACCAAAACTACTGCGTAAAGAAGTTTTCTCCTCATCTTTCTTTCCTATATTGTATTCAGCAGCAGTGTTCATCGTCAAGACTCAAGAGATCATATGAGAAACCATTGTAGTTAGGACGGACCGAATATTCTTTTGCGGATAAAATTTTATATTAAAAAGTCAATGCAATTTTCTGTCTACTACTGTTTCACATCACACACCACAAATTTGGAGTTTTTGGAAAAATATAAACAGTTCAAGTAGAAAACCGTCAAGGAGATATTGCCCTCAATAACCAAAATAAAATAAAATAATCTATCAGTAATTAAGAAAGTACCAAAAAAGCTTCTGAACAAGAGATTTTATGTATTACTAGGTGAATACCCGCGCTACGCGCGGGTTTATATATTCATCATATTTAAAATTTATTTTGGTAATAACTTTTTTTCTTCTAATTTTCTGTTTGTTGCAAGTGTTTGCAGTTTTTTTTTTTATATTTTCATGTACAATTAGCTTTTAAATTACACATGAAATGAAACCGTATCCTAATTTTTGGCTTGTACACGGTGAGATGTGGCCTGTGGCCAAGACAGAAAAATAGTACTTGCTGCATGACGATTGTAAATGCATTGCTTAAAAATAGTAGTGCAACCAGTCTTTTATAAGAGAAAGATAAACAAATGTATAAGTCTTTTATGGAAGAAAGATAAACAAATGTATAAGACATCTTTATCCGTTAGGATCTAAAAAATNAAAAAACAGTCTCTGAACAATAAATTTTATTAATTTAATATAATTTGATATATTAAAATTAAATTTAAATATTTTTAAAAATTGAACCAATTATAAAAGACAGATAAAACAAGTGATTCAATCAAGTTTAGAAACAGATTCTTTAATCCCAACTTTTAGAAACATCACTATATTCTCCTTTCTTCCTTTTTGAATTGTTTATTGATTAAATTTTTTTAAAGACTAAATTAGAGCACCCGTTAAAGATGCCTTAAGTCTTCTATGGGAGAAAGAGAAACAAATATATAAGTTAATCATTCTTAAAATAAAGAGTCCGCCGGATCAAGGTGGACCTCATCGTTA
>OVBI01002723.1:0-17376 GCA_900406495.1 Sisymbrium altissimum | reverse complement strand
GGTAGAGTCTTCGGTGACACGAAACTTCTTGAAGACCTTCCACTCTCCCTCGCTAATTCTTCCATAAAATTGATGAAAATTTTGGGGGAAGATAGTTGCTCGGAAGCGAGTCCCCTGAAATCTTTCCAAAAACACGAACTTATTTCTCATATATCTATGAATAACACAAAACAATAATATGCAAAAGATGAACTTCAAGCTTACATTCTCATCACAAACAATCATTTCGATGGATTCCCCCACCACGTAATTTGTATACCACATTTTGAGGACCTTCACACGGACCTTCCAACCAACTTTGCTGGGATGAATTTCACTCAACATATCATAATTCACCATTTTTGAAGACTGTTCTGTAGGAGAGAAGATCACAAAGGGAAAAAAGGGGGTTTCTCGAAGAAAGAGAGAGGCAACTTATAAAAAGAACAAGTGGTTTAGCAGAAGCAACCTTTCGTAATGACGCCTATTGATGGACAGTCATATGAGGGCAATAATTCAAAACCCTAATGATGACTATGGAGAAAACGGGATAGCCAAACGTCCAGAGATCGCAACTAAACTAAAATTTAATAACATAAACAAACTGCCATTCAATGAGCTATTGAAACGTTTATCACATTTGTTTAATAAACAAATAACTGACGACATACAGGGGAAAAAAAAACATAGCAATGGTTACAATTGATTAACCCCTAAAATTGATACACTTGAATTAAACCAAGACCGTTCTACCAATAGATACAGGACCATCAAACTCAATTCATTAAATTCAAAAGATAAGCCCAATCAACGTAAAACATTACCACAGAATGACACACGATGAACAATAACAAATGGTGTGGGAGGCCCAACAAATGTCCAACAACAGCGTACAGTCCATGGCGAACCAATTATCCAAAGCCATCATGGCCGAGAGCTCATGAGAAACCCGGTTGAGTCCGACCGTCCGCCCGCGCAGGGCGCGGGCGCAGCCTCTAGTATACATATAAAAGGAGAGTAGTTGAGAGTTGCACTGACCTAAATCAAGGCAACGTTGTGGGAAAACCCTTCCTCTCTTCCTGATAGCAGCTCATGTGAGATCCATTCAGTTATATCTTATTAGTTTAGTTCCCTGTAAAATCTTCTATGACCTGATCACCATTCAATTTTTTTTTTCTCCTAGGAGAGTTTCCGTTGAAAAATCAATAAAAATTCCTTGTGGTATATTCATATTTGCAAACCAAACACAAAAATAAACCTCATTGAAGTTTTGTTTTAATCAATATTGACCACTAAAAGCAAAAAAAACAGAAGAAGCTCAAGGCATGTTAGTAGCTTCTCTCAACTCACTTATTAGTTGGGTAAAACCTAAATAAAGGCAGGAAAATTATGAATGTAGAATGTTTTATTGGTTGTTTTTGGTTTCTGGAGGTTTAGGAGTGAAAATATATAATAAGGATACATCTTTGCATAAATATATTCCACCTGATAATTCAATTTGAACGAACATAGTCTCGGTCATGGAGTATTCTTCAACTGTTGAAGGGCTTTTAATTCAGGTGGAGTATTTCAGATTAAGGAAACAGGTGAAAACTTGGCTCTGGTCGGAGGGTGTAAATGTTCAAGTCTAAGTCGAGGTCTCCTAGTGAAGGATATGGTTTTTAAGTCAAGTAGGTCATGCATGTGTATATGTCATGCACGTGGAAAATGATAACTTAAACTTGTTTTTGACGAAATAATTGTAGACCATTTTTTGGTAAGCTCCTAAATAATGACCTGATGTTGGGTACACTGTAATCACATATCAAAATTAGAGTGGTTGTTAGTGAAAAATAGAGATCTAAAGTAGGATTTTTATAAAGCTTAAAATATAAAAATTTGTTAAATGTCCCACATTACAAATATAAAGTGGAAATGATATATTTTGACCAGACTTGAATTTCAGGCTTTAAGATTGATAAATAAACTTACAATATAAAAGATTAATACTCTCTCCGTTTCATAAAGATATATTTTCTGAGTTTTAAATTTGTTTCATAGAGATAGAAGTTTTGTGTTTTCAATGCAAATTTTTTTTTCTTTACCTATTTTATCCATACTTATTAAATGCATTTTATAAAATAATTAATAAATTTTTGAAAATATATAATTTCAAATAGGTTATATTTGGTATTATAAATCTGTTCTTAAAATGTATAAAAAAACTCATAACATCTCTCTTTGTGGAATGGAAGGAGTATTCTTTTTACCAAAATTCATTTGTAAATTTATTATTGACAAGTTAGTAAATATATTTCTCTTTTAATTTGTTTTGTAACTTAAAGAACATAAATTTTATGTTGTATCATAAAAATAATAATGATTTTAGGTTTTATATTTATACTAATTATTAAATTCAATGTGTCATAAAAAGAGAATAGTTCATTTTACTACATCCGTTTCGATTTGGAAATAAATGCTGTAACGTTTATGTTGAACGCCTTGGACTGCTCATGGATCCTCTCTTTGAGCTCCTCTTCTGCTCGTCCTTTCTGGTTCGTTCTACTCTCCTCCTTGAGCTCGAGTACCTTGTCTCTGTTTCCTCCAAGCTCATCACTTTGTTTTGGTTCAGTGACTGTTAACCATTGACTTCTTCCTTATGCTGACATGATATGAACTGTAAGTTCCTTCCTAGATCTACACCTGGAGTTCGGGATAACCAACAAATTCTTTGCTCAATCACGTCTCTGTTAAACTGCTCCCGAGTTTATGTCCTTTGGGTGGAGATCGAGCTAAAACTGCTCGACATGGTTGGATTGGTTGGGATCACCAAGCCAAAATAGTGCAGAACAGTCATATTTCTCCAATGCCAAGCCATTCTCCAGGACATGGTGCGATTTTGTCATGTTACTGAGCCATTTCACCATGATATCGTGTTGTTTCTTTATCAAAACCTGCCAAGCCGTTTGTGTATATGACGTACCATGATGTTTGTCAGCTAAACCAGAAGCATACGAAAAATGAATTGAGCCATGATCAAACCAAAGTGAGAGAAAAGATTGGGACAAAATGATTTTATGAGACGATTTAGGCTGAGGTGAAATTTCTCGATAGAATCTTCCAAAAATCAACAGGAAAATAAGCAAAACAAAGTCCCTATCACTAAAAACTTTTTTTGGATATTCAAATGAGTTAGTACATAAAGGATAGAAAATTTAGGACTTAAAACACATCTATTTCTTATAGTTTTTGGAATCTTTTACTTATAATTTTTTTACATTTTTTTTATATCAAAATAGCTTATTCATAAAATCTCTTTTCGATTTGTTTTCTCTAGTTTTTTTCTTAGAAATTTTGGATCCCTAAATTTACTTTCTAAATTTAGTTCAGGAAAGTATCGACTCCTACAATATGACAGCCTCTGTGAGGGTGGGGATTCAGAAATGATATGACTCTTAAGAACAAGAGATCACAAGATCAGAAAGGATTGCTATAAACAGAGATCGAGCAAGTGGAAACAACACCATCAACAATGGGAACGAAAGTACTATGCAGCCGCAGGATGCTGGCAATGGGGAAGCAGTCAGAACGTCAATGTTGGAAGCTTTGCTGAAGAAGACAGATGAGCAAGAGAAGCTGAATGGCTCGCTAACACGACAGCTGGAAGCCATACGACAAGAAAGCGAAACTAGGGGCCTTCATCTTGGAGGAAATGATTTGGCGTCGAACCCTCTGTAGGCAGGATGACTCACTTTTTTGTGTCTCCATGGAATCCTTCAAGGATCCCCTTAAGGCTAATGCATCAACAAAAATAAGCTAATAAGTAGAGAACTATAGTGCAAATGACTAATCCCTGGTACCACTACCACTTTGCCTGACTGCCTGAGCTACCGACATATCAACGGGTCATCCAAAACAGTCACCATGGACGGGGACACATGCATATAAAAGGAGATCATGTTTTCCCCCTCCCCCGAGATCCGACCGTGGGCCAGCTCGAAGATGGAGAGATCAGTGATACATCATGGTTTTTATGGGTTTTAACCACGGTATAAGTTATGTGTGTTTAGAGTATTTAAATATTTTTCGAGTTGTTTCGAGTCTTTTATAGGTTCTGTACGTTTTGGGTTTTATTGGAGATATTGGAGCGTTTGAAGGCATTCACTGTTTTGCAGCTAAGATGAGCATCTCGAAGACCCACTTTGGAGTGGCATCGATTGACACTGCTCATTGGTGTTGGTTGATGCCCTATGCAAATACAAGTTCCTCGTCGGATTTTAGAAGTTTGAAAAAAGAAGTTTGCCCCAGAAGTTCCAGATATTTACAAAATATGACATTTTTGCATTTTCTATAACTAGGTTTTTATAAGTGATTGTAAGGTTTATTCTTATTTTTATCTTTATACTTTTTGGGAGAGATTGTTACAGAGCTTTTGGAGAGACCAATCTGAACTCATAGAGAAGATTCCGAACTTCTTTACTTCTTCTATTGATTTCTTAATGCAATTTATTCAGTGTATGGTTATGCTTTCATAACCCATGTATGAGTAAATCAATTGTTAGATTTAGATATTTCTAGACTTTGATGAATTGTTGAATTAGATTAAATTGTTAGGGTGGTCTTACAGTTACTTCTTTTGGATTGAATTGAAACCTAGTTTTAGATTAATCACCTAGAATTTAGATCTTAGGATAGTTAATAGACATGAAAGTGTTATTGATTTCATGAACAAACCATAGAGGAGAAAATACCTATCTGCAAAGGAATTTAATTTAAGAATTTTGTGAACTTATTAAACTTGACCTTATTGCATGTTTTTATTGTAGAATTCACAAATGAATTTGGTTTTCTAAGTTATTAAACAAAGAAATCTCTGCAAT
This sequence comes from Sisymbrium altissimum, assembly GCA_900406495.1. Lineage (NCBI taxonomy): Eukaryota > Viridiplantae > Streptophyta > Magnoliopsida > Brassicales > Brassicaceae > Sisymbrium > Sisymbrium altissimum. The sequence goes on along the minus strand of OVBI01002723.1, from coordinate 12,538 downwards.
GAATGTTGATTGGTTTGAAAAATGTGTTTCGAGTTCAAGAGTGGTTCTTAAATAAACCCTTAGCAATTTATCTGGTATGCAATTCTGATTTACTGAAAAGATTTCCTTAAGTCTACCTCTTTCTCTATCAACCTAGAAACTTGTTTGAACAATCGTTTGCTTCTTTTTAATTATATTTATTATAGTTTTGCTTAATTCGATAACCGACAGTCTGTTGAGTGGATATTGAATATCTATGGAATTCCCCCTAAATACTACACTGATATCTTTATTCGGAGAGTATCTCTGAGGTATATTTGAGCATATCAAATTTTGGCGCTGTTGCCAGGGATTCATTGAATTCGCCATTAGACTAGATGTAGAAGTTAGTCTAGACTTAGTTTTTCTTGTTTACTTACATAGTTCTTTCTCTTTTTCTTATTTTTCAGGTGTATGTATAATCGCAGTAACAGAAGTAACAAGAATCTCAGTTGTTGAATCCTTCGAACCAGGAGCTGAGACAGGTGGAAAGAACAATTCACAAAGAACATAAATCAGCAGACATAAGGAGAGTAAGTATTCTATCCAATGCTACTGGGATCTTACGTGACCAAGAGGGTTGAAAATCAAATGAGAACGGGGATCTGGTTGACAATCATGGAAATTTCATACCAAAGGGAGCCCCTGTAGACGATGGAAATGCTCAGTTTGCTCGTGGTGGGTAAGCTGTAGTTTCTGTAATGCACCACCTGCTCGAGGAATAACTCTTGTTGACTACAACATGCCTGATCATATGCAAACAGCTATGCGATTCTACCTCATGGGTTTCAGAGAGCTGACTTTGAACTGAAACCAGTTTACTATACTATTTGCCGTTCTCTAACTCATTTCATAGATATGATTCAAGGAACAAAAGGTCCTCATGAAGGATTAAGGGGTGTCCATTCCCCCAATTCACCTCGCTTAAACAAGAAAGGTTGGAAAAGTCAAGCTACGTGACTTTTAAGATTAGATTCAAGCTTGGGGGTGTCGTCTCTTCATTATGCATATTTTCTCATCTTCCCATGGCATTTAGGATTAAATTACATTAGACATATTTTCTGTATGTATAGTTTTTTGCAGGAAACCATAAAAGAAGGAAGCTCAGTTGGAAAAGAGGAACGGACTCCAAGCTTGAAGATCATGAAAAAGAAGATATTATGCAACATCGAGCTTGCACCCAAGATTTGCACATCGACCTCGCTTAACAGGCACACTCCAATGACTCAAACTCAACTTGGATCCAAACATGTGCATTTCCCGAGTTCTTGCATCGGCCCTCCACAGCAGCCTCAGCCCGATATGTTGATCTTACACTAGCAAGCTCCGTACGGACCGAAGACGCTCACATGGTGGTAATCTCATGTTCCGCGACAAAACCAGGCTGTCCCGACTTGTGATCGTCTTTCAATGTGTAGGGTTTCTGGTCTCGTCGCCCTTATCAAAAGACAAGTGATCAGCAATGTGTGGCCATTAACCTTATTTTTAATCTCTTTGCTATTGTTTTTAATTTCTGCTCTTTATTTTTTATTGTTTTTCAAGTTAAGACCTAGTTCTTCATACTGATGTGTACATCATTATCTTTATATATGTATCTCGCCATTTTATTTTACTTTTTTCTTATTTTTACTTTATTTTTTTTTATCATGATTAACTTCTTTTTCCTCATTGATTTCGATGTTAAAATCATGATTAGTGAGTAGTCTTTTGAGTGTTCACGATGGTTGAATGGAAAGGAACCGCCTTGAGCTACCTCACACTCGGATCTAAAGCTTCATTCATAGATCTTTATTCTCTTATCTTTCTTAAAGCTCGGTATAGCCTAATTGCCTATAGCGTGTTCTTAAGTTCCTTTTGAGAGAGAACCACTCCTTAAGTTGAATTTGAACCACAAGAGCGGGTGTAGCTTCCTTTACCCAAGAGATTGGCTGACTAAGGAACTACACGGTTTATGAGGAACAACCATAATGCTTAGACCCTTGCACCATCACTAGGAAAAGTCTAGCTTTGGCGGCTCGGGTTTCAAAGAGATTCTACCTACGACAGTGGAATTATCTTCGAAATAAAACCTCTTACCTAAAGATCTTGCTCCAAGCTTATAATTTGCAAGTTGAGAAAATCAAGGTGACAAAGAAAGGTCAAGATGATCCTTTCCCGGATAATTACCATCAAAAAAATTGTTTTAGCTTAAAAGTTCTTAACTTTATTACTTGCTATTTACCATCTCTCTTTAAATTCCAAGTCGTTACTTACTTGCTTACTTTAATTTCTTGTCTTCTGATTATATTTTATCGGTGTTCACCCTGCCCTTTTGCTCTGCTTTTTTACTCCAATATTTAACTTCACTCGATATCAGTGTGACTTTAGACAATTAACATAACTGAAGTGGTTCACAATCCATGTTCTAGTTTGATATAAACCCTAACTATACTACAACGGTTATTAGTGGGGTATTGATTTAGTGGAGTGATACAAACACCACTATCATCACCCCTATTAATGCTTCTTTGATGGATACTCTGGTTTCTTTCAGATCTCTATCCATCCAGATGACTAGGAGAATAGCACCTTTACTTATCCATATGGTAATTTTGCATAATTCATGATGCCTTTAGGCTTTGTAATGCTCATGCCACCTTCCTAAGGTGTATAATATCTATCTTCACAGACATGATTGAGGACTTTATGGAGATTTTTATTGATGACTTCTCACTTTATTGGTCTTCATCTAAAGATTGCCTAGAAAATTTGTGTAAAGTGCTTGCTAGATGTGAAGAGAAGCATTTGGTTCTTAATTGGGAGAAGTGAAATTTCATGGTGAGAGATGTTATTGTTCTTGGGCACAGAGTTTCATAGGCTGGGATTACAGCTGACAAGGCAAAAATCGAGGTAATTACAAGTTTACAGCCACTTTATAGTGTGAAGTTAGTGAGGAGTTTTCTGGGACATGCTGATTTTTACAAGAGACTCAACAAGGATTTCAGTAAGATTGCTAGACCAATAACAGCTCTGCTTTGTAAAGATGTGAGGTTTGAGTTTAATACTGAGTGACTTTCAGCCTTTGAACAGATCGAGAAAGCCTTAGTGAGTGCTCCGATAGTGCAACCTCTAAATTGGGATCTGTTCTTTGAGGTGATTATGTAATGCTAGTGATTATACAATTGGAGCTGTTCTGGGAAAAAGGAAGGATAAGAAACTTTATGCCAATGCTAATAGAACACTTGATGATGCACAAAAAAACTATGCAACTACTGAGAAGGAGTTGTTGCCTGTGGTATTTTCCTTTAAGAAGTTTTGCCTTACATGGTTGGATCTAAAGCGATTGCACAAACATATCATTCTACTCTCAAATACTTGATGCAGAAAAAAGAAGCTAAACCAAGGTTGCTGAGGTGGATTCTCCTTCTTGAAGAGTTTGACGTTAGGGTTAGAGACAAAAAAAGGGGTGGAGAATGGAGTAGTTGATCATATCTCGAGGCTCAGGATTGATGAGGATGTTTATATTGACGATTTTTTGCCAAAAGAGAATGTGTATGTGATAGAAGTTGGATCATACTCAGATTTGGTGGAAAACAGGAAAATTTTTTGAATGACAGACTTGCCATCGATTGACACCATTCCGGGTGTTGGTCGATGCCAAGTGCAGATGGGTCCAACTTTTTCAGACCTTCACAGTTTGATCTCAGAAGTGCACACAGCTCCTATAGCTGTTCCCAATCACCCATGGCATCCGATATCACTAATTACCTTGCTGCTAACATTGATTAAGGTCTCAAAGAGTATATTAGGAAGAAACTCTTTAGTGAACTCAAGAAGTATTATTTGGATGAGCCTTACTTGTACATGCATTGTTCTGATGGTTTTTACAAGAGATGCATTGCAGAGTCTTAAATCTCTGAAGTTCTGTTTCATTGTCATGGATCTAAGTATGTTAGTACACTTTGCTACTTTCAAAATAGTGTCCAAAGTTCTTCAAGCAGGCTTTTGATGGCCTACCATGTTTAATAATGCTCAGATGTTTGTTGCTTAATGTGATCCCTATTAAAGAAGGGGAAAGATCAGTAAGAAGCATGAGATGCCACAAAAATTCATCCTTGAGGTTGAACTTTTTGATTGCTGGGGCGTAGATTTCATGGGTCCTTTTCTCTCATCTTATGAGAATAAGTACATCCTGGTTTCTGTAAATTATGTCTCTAAATGGGTGGAGGCAATTTCTAATCCAAAGAATGATGCTGCAGTGGTTCTTAAGCTGTTTAAGACCATCATCTTTCCTAGATATAGAGTGCCTAGAGCTGTGATAAGTGATGGTGGTTCTTACTTTATCAACAAAGTCTTTGAAAGATTGTTAAAAAAACATGGTGTTCATCATTATGTGGTTACTCTTTATCATCCTCAGACAAGTGGGTAAGTGGAAGTGTCCAACAGACAGATCAAGGAAATCCTGGAGACGGCTGTGGGAAAGGCAAGAAAAGATTGGTCTACAAAACTGGATGATACATATTGGACATACATAACTGCATTTAAGACACCACTTGGGACTAAACCATTCCATCTATTTTATGGGACAGCATGTCACCTTCCAGTGGAACTTGAACACAAGGCAGCAAGGGATATGAAGATGATGAATTTCGACATCAAGTCTGCTGCAGTAAGGAGATTGATTCATCTGAAATAGTTAGATGAGATCAAATTTCATGCACATGAGAACATTAAGCTGTACAAGGAGAAAACTAAAGCTTATCCTGACAAAAAGACCATCTCTTGAACATTCGAACCAAATGATCAGGTACTTCAATATAACTCTTGTTTACAATTGTTCCATGGTAAATTGCATTCATGTTAGTCAGGTCCTTTCACCATCAAAGAAATCAGGTACTATATGGTGCTGTTTCCCTGCGTAATTCAGAAGGAAAAGAGTTCAGTGTCAATGGACAAAGGGTGTAACATTATTAGGCACAAACCAAGATTCCCAACGGATAAAATATTCATTTGGATGATGACAGAAAAGTGAAGGTAGTGCCAGAAAATAAGCGCTTGGTAGGAGGTAACCTACCGGTTAGTCTGTATATATATTTTCTTCCTATCTATTAATATTTAGTTTTGATTTTTATATTTCAGTCTAGAAAAAAAAAAAAAGAACACTCACGATGGCCGCAGTCATTGATCGATGCCACCCTCGGTGCTGGTCGATGCCGCATGTGGAACATATGAAGTAAGTTTTTCTTATTTATATCTCACGATGCCTCTCATTTTCTCTCGTCTTTCTCTCTCCTCTCGAAAATACCTTCAAAATCAAAATTCTTTTCATTTCTTCTTAATTTTTTCGATTTAAATCCATTTTGAGTGATTCACAAGCCTAAATTGGTCGGATTTTTGTGTTCTTCCATAATCTATCACTCATTTTACGATCTATAAAGTATGTGCTTATAATCTCCAATTTTTTTATTTCACCCCCAAAATGTGTAAGTTTGAATTTTAAGTTTTTGGGTCGGTTTGATGCTTGATTCTATCACTTTTAGGTTGATTTGGAATGAATCTTGTCTACCCATGCTATTTCAGACTTGAATTCACATGTGTTGAGAATTTTAGGGTTCATGATGAATTTGGTTTGGTTTGAGGTGGTTTAGGATGGTTTAGGTAGGTGGAATGAAATGTTGTATGTGGTACTGTGAACGAACACTGATGATGATTTTCGGAAATTGAGTTGTGTTTCTCGGATTCAAATTTTGATCATTCGCAGCAGGCATCGATCGATACCGCACATGAGTGTTGGTCAATGATGGTTGTGCTGTTCCGGAATTCAGCTAATTTCTCGAGTTTCTGTCTTGGTCTCTTCTATTTTTGATTTCAGATGGCTGATAGAGGAAATCGATACTACACATGACAAGCTGAAGCATCTCATTCAGCTGCAAACGATGATTCCTCATCACCTTCACCTCCTCATCCCATTTCACTTCCGCCTTGGCCTAGGCGAGAGAAGATGAAGATCCATGAGGAGCACAATTGGGATAAGACACCAGACAAAGTGTGCACCAGCCGAGAGTGCAAGACCCATGACATCTCTGAGACTTGGGATGATTACGACACTCTGTTCTATAATGCTTAGACTGAGGTCACGATTAAGCCTACTAGATTTGTTGATCCTAATGTTTTGCAGAAGATGGACATTAAAAATGAATTGCTTGGTCTTCTTTGTAATATGGGTTTGGGAAACATAGCAACCAAGTTCTACAAGATTTACCCTAAATTAGTTTGTCAGTTCATGGCCACAGTTCATGTCTACTATGTGAACAAGAGAGTGAAGCACATTGCCGAAGGTAATCTCACCTTCTCATAAATGGTGTGAGGTACCAAATCTCAATCCCCGATCTTTACAAGATTTACCTGTTTCAGCACCCAAAGTTTTCTCGTGCTTCCTTGAATCAGTCGTTTGACCACTAGTAAATCTTTTGGGAGATTTTTGGGACATGGCAGTTTAACTGCAAGAAGTTCAAGCAGACCGATACCCGCTATTCACTGCTGCGTTACTTCGTCCAAGTCATCGCATAGATGATTCTCTGCAAGATGGAACCCAACAAAACGCGGGTTTCTGAGCTTATGATGCTGTACTATGCCGTTCAGGATGTCACATCTACTGTACTTCTTGAGCCTGAGATCGATTCTGAAGTCAACATGGGATGTGTCTTCGCTGAGCACTTGCAGAAATTGAAGACCAAGCCCTTTTCGGGCAACCAGCCGAAGACTGAGACAGTTGGGAGTCTTTCTCACTCCTATTTTCGACTTATGCGGGATAAATACAGGATCAGTTCATGTTGATTCTGCGAGATACTTGATGGATGAGGCTTATCTGACTCACGCGAAATTGCTACAGAGGACTTTGTGCTAGAGCTACAGAGATGATCAGGGACATCATTTTGTTTAGCTTCCACAGCAAGGGCTTACTACCATTGGAGATGATGTGTCTCAGCATGAGTTTCTTCCTGCTGCTCGTTACGTTGATCCATCACCTGTGCCTTGCACTGTTAGAGGTGCCACTTCTAGTGCTCTTGCTTCTGCTGTGGAGGATGATCCCGTCGACCATGTTGCGGATTACAGCATCTATTTGACTCATTTCCCTGAAATTCCGAATCTTCCGAACCCCAACCCCTTTCAGAGGTTTATGATTACTGCGATCACGATGATATGGCATCACATGAGCTGTTCTTGGCGCCCACGTACATGCTCTCCTCCACCCCCCACCAGTTCGTGATGAGGTTCCTGATGATGATGAGATATAGGATGTTCAGGATAAGGAGTCTCCTGAGAGGATTGCAGAGGACATTGCAAAGGATTCCGAGGATGTTTGTGAGGAGTTCTGAGCCTTTGTATCACTTTTCTAATGGTTTTATTTCTTTTCTTTTTCGTTTTCTTTCTTTTGTACTTAAGTAATTTTTCTGTTTTATTTGAGTCCGTCTGTGATCATTTTTCTTTTTCTTTTGGAATTTTATTGAACTCTGGAGATTATCATATATGATGTTGCTTTTAACTTGTGTTTGAGTGATTTAACAGAGCTCACATAGAGAAACCTATGTGAAGTTTATATGTTTGTATCATGATTCAAGAGTTAAGAAGTCACCATCAACCTACAGACTTGGCATCGGTCGGCACCATGCGAGTGTCAGTTGGTGCTAGCCTCATCCTCAGTTAAGTTTCCACATCACATGTGTTTCACTTAGTTTATTTTGATCTTTTCATCAAGCCTAGGCTTGATAACACTAGAGATAGTGTTGTTCAAGTCTGGGGAAGGTAGTTCCTGACATTGTGTTTGTTTTTGTGCTATCCTTGAGTCAATTTTTTTAGTAAATGTTTTATTGAGTCAAAACTTGTCGGGAACTATGAGATCTTTTTTTGGAATTAACCACTTTAACACAACCACTTTAGTGAACATTCTTACAGCTATTGCTCAGCAGGTTTTACTGAAAGGAAATTCCAAAGGTAAATTAATCTACCAATATCCCCATGCTTGCTTGAGTGTTTGAAGGATCCATAGCTGACCTACACATTATAAACATAATATTTCTCATCTTAGGGCTTGGTATTCTTTGAATAGAATTCCTTGTTCATGTCTGATGAGATTGGTTTGTGATTATGGTTTCCCACTCTATTCTCTTCAAAAAACAAACATAGATAAATGTCAAAAAGAAGTGAATCGAGAAGTTGGCGGTAACCCCGTTGGTTCTTATATCTCACGGAAGCCTGTCTAAAGAAAAAGAGAAACATTCATGCGATAAAAAATAAATAAATTAATAGCTTAGTAGGGAGAAATCGACTGAATGGAAGTGAGAAAAAAGAGAGGAAAGAAACCAGAAGCAGGCTTTCTACAAACTCAAATACTTGAACAGGTAAGAGTTCATGTGTTCTTTGAATTGATACTCCCTCAATGAGACTGCACGCCTTAAACTTTCAAAGGGTCAGTGATGGTGAATTTGTCGGGAACTATGAGATTTTCTTGGAATTAACCAGTTTAACACAACCACTTTAGTGACCATTCTTACCGCTACTGACAGCAGGTTTTACTAAAAGGAAATTCCAAAGGTAAATTAATCTACCAATATCCCCATGCTTGTTTGAGTGTTTGAAGGATCCATAGCTGACCTACACATAATAAACATAATATTTCTCATCTTAGGGCTTGGTATTCTGTAACATCCCGATTTCTGGTATATGGAAACTTATGTAGAGAGGTTAAAAGAATTGATTTGGCTACCTATGTCACCAAAGTGCACTTACCTTTTCGGTCAACCATCCTGAGAAAACTTCAGGGTTAAGCGTGCTTGAGCTGCAGTAGTCAAATGATGGGTGACCTACCGGGAAGTCATTCGCGGTACCGTGTGAATGAGGCCAAAACACGGAGAATGGTCATGTGGTGATTGCAGGGACAATATATCATGACTTTCGAACCTCTCGGTTAACGCACCGACCGTCGGACAGGGGTGGGGCCCATGAGCCCGATAGAGGGATGGGTGGCCCACGAGCCCGATAGAGGGATGGGTGACTCACCGGTAGGGGCGGTCGGGGCGTTATAAGTGGTATCAGAGCCGGTTTGCCGTCTCAGTGCTGACCTGAGAGGCCCTGGGGGCGGTTTAGAATTGGTCTTACTTCGCAACGAGGACGTTGCGTTCTTTGAGTGAGGGTGAATTGTAACATCCCGATTTCTGGTATATGGAAACTTATGTAGAGAGGTTAAAAGAATTGATTTGGCTACCTATGTCACCAAAGTGCACTTACCTTTTCGGTCAACCATCCTGAGAAAACTTCAGGGTTAAGCGTGCTTGAGCTGCAGTAGTCAAATGATGGGTGACCTACCGGGAAGTCATTCGCGGTACCGTGTGAGTGAGGCCAAAACACGGAGAATGGTCATGTGGTGATTGCAGGGACAATATATCATGATTTTCGAACCTCTCGGTTAACGCACCGACCGTCGGACAGGGGTGGGGCCCATGAGCCCGATAGAGGGATGGGTGGCCCACGAGCCCGATAGAGGGATGGGTGACTCACCGGTAGGAGCGGTCGGGGCGTTATATATTCTTTGAATTGAATTCCTTGTTCATGTCTGATGAGATTGGTTTGTGATTATGGTTTCCCACTCTATTCTCTTCAAAAAAAACAAACATAGATAAATGTCAAAAAGAAGTGAATCGAGAAGTTGGCGGTAACCCCATTGGTTCTTGTATGTCACGGAAGCCTGTCTAAACAAAAAGAGAAACATTCAGTCGATAAAAATAAATAAATTAATAGCTTAGTAGGGAGAAATCGACTGAATGGAAGTGAGAAAAAAGAGAGGAAAGAAACCAGAAGCAGGCTTTCTACAAACTCAAATACTTGAACAGATAAGAGTCCATGTGTTCTTTGAATTGATACTCCCTCAATGAGACTGCACGCCTTAAACTTTCAAAGGGTCAGTACTGGTGAATTTGGACATCTCTTATGGATTGTGGTTGAAATTGGGATGATTGGTGAACCTGAGGAAAAGTAATGGAGGTTCTGTCTGGTGTTGGAAATGTTTGATATGGCTACGATGGTGTTAGTTGATTTGGCGATCTACAGGATTTGTGAGTTCCTACGCTTTAAAACCTCTTCCACAGGTTTAATCTTCTTTTTTTGCTTGAGGGCAACCAATATTTAAGTGTAAGAGAGTTAATATACAGTGGTTTGTATGGGTTTTAAGCACGGTATAAGTTATATTTTAGATCTTATAATTGTATTTTGAGTCGCTTCGAGTCTTTTATAGGTTCAAGTATGTTTCGGGTTTTATTANGGGGGGGGGGGGGGCATTTAGAGTTTCGCAGATAAGAAGAGCATCTCAGAGACCAACTTTGTAGTTGGCATTGATTGACATTGCTCATTGGTATCGGTCGATGCCCTTTGCAAATAAAAGTTCCTCGTGGAATTTTACAAGTTTGAAAAAAGAAAGGTTGTCCCAGAACTTCTAGATATTTACAAAACAAGTTATTTTCATATTTTAGACTATAGTTATGTGTTTTTATAAGTGATTATGAGGTTTATCCTTATTTTTCTCTTTATACTTTTTGAGAGAGATTGCTACAGAGCTTTTGGAGAGACAAATCTGAACTCACTTTGTCAGAGAGAAGATTTCAAACTCTTTCTCTTTTTTCTATTGATTTCTTAATGTAATTTATTCAGTCTATGGTTATGTTTCCATCAACCATGTCTGAGTAAACCACTTGTTAGATTTCGGGATTTATAGGTTCTGATGAATTATTGAATTGAATTAAATTATTAGGGTAATCTTACAGCTTCTTCTTCTAGATTGAATTTAAAGGTAGTTCTACATTGATCACCTGGATTTAGAACTTAGGATATTTAATAGACAGGAAAGCGTTATTGATTTTCTTAAAAAATCTATGTGGAGCAAAATACATATCTGTAAAAAAATTTGATTTATGGATTTTGTGAACTTATCGAACTTGAGCTTACTGCATATGACTGTAGCATTCACAAATGAATTTTATTTTTCTAAGTTGTTAGACATAAAAATTCCTGCAAATAAAATTAATTGGTTTGAAAATTGTGTTTCAAATTCAAGAACAGTTATTAAATAAACCCTTAGCAATTTATCTGGTGTACAATTCTGATTTACTGAAAGAATTTTCAGAGTCTATTGAGTGAACATTGAATCTCTGTGGAGTTCGACCCCTAAATACTACACCAATCTCTTAATTTGGAGATTACCTCTAGGGTATATTTGAGCATATCAATCAGAGTGGAACAAAACATCCCCGAACAAAACATGGAGTTCTCGGAGGAAGAAGGAAACCTTCTTTGGGTCCAGCATGAATATGATGCTTAGGAAAAAAGGACGACACGACAACTCGACGACAACAAAACACGACGAGTGAACAGGAAGGACAAGTTTGATAAGCTGCATAAACAACTACTCTGGGCAATAGATGAAATCCAAATAGTAAGATATCTAATTCATAGAGCGACTAGCTTATCTCGGAAATAGACCACATCTTGTAAGAGACACCTAAGCTCCATTTACAACGAGGATCGCTAAAACAAAACTTTACGATCTAGGATAGATATGAGTTCTTCATTACGACGGAACAACAAACTAATATAGCCCCAGAAGGTAGAGCTTGGTTGATGGAAGATGGAATCGAACTGCTGTTCGGATGACTCTCAGATGGATCGGTGGATGGCACAAATCGAGGCTAATTGGATGGAACCATGGTAACTAGTCGGATTGAATGGAGAATCACCAAGTGGCCATACAGCTCTCTTTGGAGATTAGTAGAGATGAATTGATGGATCAAAGTCCACCACACAAAGTTTCAGAATAACTTTGTGATAAGAACACAAATCAATGTCTATGTGAATCACACACAAAGACAGAGATTCTATTTGCTTTCTAAAGGACTAACACACAATAGAAAAGGCAAGCAACAAAGCCTAAGCTTCAAAAGTGAGAAGATTCTAGTTTTTTTTTTTTAATATTTCATGTTCAATAATTTTTTTTACAACGAGATGAGTTTGCTTTATAGGCTCATGTATAGATAATTTAAGACAATAAATAAGAAAATAAAAAAGAATAAAATCAAATAAATCAAGCTAGATTAACAACCAATCAAAGGCTTGATTACTATGGTCTTTAATGCTTAATTTGTGGACCAAATGAGTAAATGCTGAAGTTCTTTGTATCTGGAAAAATTTGGGATGGAGTAGTGATGTCTTGAGACGTCCAGGCTTGATTGGTTCCATCAGTACCATCCATAAATGCAGTTTCTGCGGGTGATATCGGTTATTAGCGTTTAATAACAATTACACAAAATGCTGTCTACTAATTCTGTATCGCTCTAAACTGCTCAAAATCAAAAGTTACTTTCTTCAAACATTAGCGATTGTAGGCAATAAGAAAAAAATTATTTTAAAATAATAAAAATAATTTAATTAATCACAAAAATATAATAAATTAACATTTTAACAGTTAGATATTATAGTTATGAAATTTTTTATC
>OVBI01002722.1:0-17376 GCA_900406495.1 Sisymbrium altissimum | reverse complement strand
TAAAATGGTTTAAATGGAAAAGTTTGGGATTTTTTTGGCAGTTTTCCCAAAATAAAATCCATATATCCATTATCCGCTAGAATCCCAATATTATATACGTTGGCCTGAGTCTGAGTCAATTTGGGACTTTTTTTTAACCTAAATTGACCTGAACCAGCTCAGAAAGGAGTTTGTTTACCAAAATTGCTATGTATAAAAAGATTCTGATAAAATGTAAATTCGTACACAATTCTTTGGCAATGCTGATGCGTGCTCGACATTAATCAATAATCATGATTAAAGCCTTAATTCTGCCGCAAAAGACTAAAACCATGCAATTAGGAGTTGGGAGCAATTCTTTTCTAGTCTTTGTTAACCAGAACAAATTATTTTGTCAATTTGATCATATTATAGACCGATTGTAATCGAACTAGAACAAATTATTTTCACATAGTCTGTTAATTAAGTACTTAAGTACTAAAATGAGATATTTTACTTATAACTTGCAAGAATCATATGTTACGATCACTATGGCAAATTCATACAAGAGAATAAAATTAATTGTTTTGTGTTCGCTGAAATGTGGTTCCTATTTTTGGAGGAACAAAACAAGATTCAAGGAAAAACCTTTTTAACATTCTTCTTAAATTTCATCATATGCTTATGATACAATTATAAGACCATGTAGCCTATGTATACTCTAGTAAATCTTCAAAAAAATCGTCAATATATTTATGATTTTTTAATTATGAGCTAAAAAATTATTCTCTATAAAAATTTCACTCATATATCAATGAATTAATTTTTTTGTAACTTGGTAAATTTTCAAAATTTTAATCTATTATATACAAACATGTTTGTATCTGTTGAAAAAAAAAAGATGCATCAATCCTAGAACAACAAATTATTTTCACCCATTGTGGTACTTAGGTCTAGGCATATTATTCAGAACCAAACCGAATTGAATTAGTGGGACTTAGGTCTCCACAATCACTATGGCAGATTCATATATAGCAAGAAAATTCAGTCCATAATAGAATGGTTTTGTAGAATCTAAATGGGTTGTGTTTTTTCGAGGAACACAACATTCTTCTTAACTTTTGCAAATGATAGACTTATGATAAGATCATGCATATAGTTACTCTCTTATACTTATCCGTATAACTTATGATAGACTTATGAGATGAGTGTTTGAGCATAACCTTCAAAGACCCATAATAGAATGATATTCTTCTTCATTTTCTTTCCTTCTTTTTTCCTTTTTAAAATTTTAAATAAATTTAATAATTAGATATTCTTGTGAGAACCCATCAATGAAGTTACTCCAACATCATTCGAAGAATTGTTTTTGAAAGTTATAAACTAAAAAAGAACCGCTCTCTATAAATTATTTGTAAAATTAGTCATTTTCAAAATTCTACAATTATTAAGGGAGAATTTTAATAATACACTTTTCTGTGTAGTTTTTGTTTTCTTTTTTTTTTTGTGACTCACAGCACATAAAATCCCTTCAAATACCCATATTTTCTAGTATCGTTTAATCCTTATATGATATTCCTATCGCATCTTTTACGACACGTTGTTATTAGGTAACAGTTTTTTTTCGTACAGCCCCAATTTTATATCTATATTTTATTGATTAAACAAGTACATCATCTGTCTGTCAGTCAATAAAAATTAAGATATGTATCAAATAATTGCCGCTAAAGGAGGGAAAAAAAAAAAGAGAAAAGGGACTATTGATAATGAGATCACTAAGGTTGTCGGAAGGGAATCTTACCACGTGTTTCACCAAACTATGTGTTTCAAGTTTTTTCCTTTTTTTTTTTACGAAGTGTTTCAAGATTTTCTATCTTCACGTTATAAAAGCCAAATCTCTCTTCCACAGAAATTAATAACAGAAGCAAATAAGAAAAAAAAAAACAAACAGAGGAAAAACAAAAAAGAAACTGCGGGAGAGAGAAACATGAGTAGCTCCGGTACGCAGCTTCACAATGTCTTCGTCTATGGTAGCTTTCAGGAGCCTGACGTCAGCCGTATCATGCTTGATCGTACTCCTGAGATCATATCTGCAACACTACCTGGCTTGTACGTCTCTTTCTCTCTTAATCTCTCGATTGTTTACTCTCTCTGCATAGATCTTAGATTTAATGGTGCTGTTGGGGTTTTTTTTTCTTTTTCTTAGTAAGAGGTTTAGGCTTAAAGGTCGTTTGTATCCATGTGTTGTGCCGTCTGAGGATGGAGAAGTCCATGGAAAGGTTTGATTTTTTTTATCATCATTATTTTGTGGGTTTTATCTTTTTTTTTTTGTGTTTGCTTTATCGTAATGAAGATTTTTAGGGTTTACATTTTTATTCATTTTGGTGAATTTTGGTGTAGGTACTAATGGGAATAACGGATGAAGAACTTGAGAATTTAGATGCTGTTGAGGGTAATGAATATGAGAGAGTGACAATTGCTGCTGTACGAGAGGTGAGTTTGAAGATTTCATTCATCTCCAGAAACAACATTTTGATGAGATTGATTCAAATGTTTTGCTTTTGTTATTTGTTTTTTGCATGTACAGGACAATTCGGAGAAGATGGCTGTGAAAACATATATATGGATCAATAAAAGTGATCCTGATATCGAAGGAGAATGGGATTTCGAGGTTTGGCCTTTTTTTTGTTAACTCATCATCACGGGTAAGAAACTTTGTTTGGTTTGAGTGTTTGATCTTGGTGTGTTTTTTGGATTTTCGTTTCTTTTGGTTAGGAATGGAAACGACTACACAAGAAGAAGTTCATAGAGACTTTCAAAGAAATTATGGAATGGAAGAGGAATCCTCAGGGAAAGGGAAGGGATGACTTCAACCATGTCCTACGCGGAGATGACGCCAATACTCCATCATCTTGATGAATGAATGAAGATTGTGTTGAGTATGTTCTATATATCACCTTTTGTTTTCCAAATTCCGAGTATAATAAAAGCCTGGAGAGTCACTGATAGGTGTTGTGGAGATCAGTGAAAATAATAAAAATGCATGTGAGTTATTTTGTGGAATATTGTATTATTGTGTTATGTGTGTCTCTTTAGAGATCTTGGCATCTATCTTGTGTATGGTTCGGTTGATGCCAATGCTTATGGCTTTTATTTGAATTAATTAAGTATATGATGGGTTACGTAATTAAAGAGAGAGTGGTAGATCAATGAACTAATCTGCTTTTAAAAAAATGAAAGTAAGAATTCGTTGTACTGTCTACAAGTCATAGATTTGACAAGTATGTGTATTTTAGTAGTCTCTCCTTTCTGATAAGTGATAACAATGAACTTCTCCCAAAACTATTTCGGAGGTTATATACCACGTTGAGGCACAGTTTCAAAGCCAAAGCTGTTGCCATAATGCTTGCTGAGAAAATTTGAAAACTAACACCTATCAAAATGAAACAATATATTTTTCAAAATAGCTCATGTTTTCGACATTAACTGTTTTCTTGAGGATATGACACTTATCTTTAATTATACATAAGAACTGTATCTGCATGTGGTTTCATGAGTAAGGTACAATAACAAACAGTAAAACCAAAATTCGCTTGGGTTCTTCACAAAAGACATACAGTTCCATATTTACTCTGCAGTGAAGAGTCCAGAAGGAGAAGTCTTACTTGAATAGAGAAGAGATGTGAAAGACACCGACCGAGACTGGAGGGTTCGACGTTACTTTCACCGTTACTCTCATCCCATTAAAAACGTTGTTAATAGGCACAACTCTTTAGTGGATACAAAAGGAATCTAACACACTGAAAATTGCGTTTGGAAATTTTTTTCTTCACACCATAACCCATTTCTCACACGGCATTAATTGGCCATGTCTATCTTTTTCCTTTGTCAGTATTCTTATTTCTAACTTTTGAATCTCTGAAAGCTTTTGTTGGTTCACTAAAAAGAGGTTATTCAAATTTTGTTCTCTCCTTTAACTTTCGTTGGGATTGTGGATAAGAAGATTTTCTAAGTCAAGCTCCTTACAACAGTTGACAACCCAACAGAATCCGACAAGTTGTTGCCAAACTTTTTCCAAATCAAGAGCTCCACAACCACAGGTTTGGCCAATATATTTTCGGACAATTTTTCGACCAATTTTTAACAAATTAACTTCCTGTTGAGAATGATAAATTCATTATCACGATCACTATAATGGACTGGAATGAAAATGATTGTCCTAAATGTCCCAAACGGGCAAAGTGAAGTTTGTCCAACAATATTGAAATTAAGTTTGGAAAAAGCTCACCTAGCTAGTTTATATTTTGTAATAAGATTTAAAGCCTGTGTACTATGGTATAAAGGAGATGAGTGAACTCATATTACACCATGCACGCCAAAAAGAGTTAAGATGGATTCAGGCTTCGTTTCAGGTTTATAGGTGCGGATGCAGATTACAACATATATATATAGGTATTCACTGAAAAAAATATCTTCTTTTTTTCAGTTTTGACTTTGGTATCTAATCAATACTAAATTTAATTCTATCAAAACATTAAGGTGTCCTTATTAATTCAGCAATTTGATGACAATTTTTCATAACTTATATATACTCATGACAAAGAAAAAAATTACGGGTCACTCACTAGAACTTTCCCATATATATATAGGTTTCAAATTTTATGTAAGTCATTAATAGTATTATCACTTCATATGGACTTTCTCACCTTTCTATATCTCTAATTGGCGTGAAATAATCACATTGACTGTAACTTCTTGTGGCCCGTACATGTGAAAACTTTTGAGTTTCTACTACTCTTTATGTTAATACCATGGAATTGGTGAATGAAGGAGTAGAGATAGAGTTTTTCCGGATACAAAGGAAAAAAAAATTGTGGATACATTTCTTAATTCATTGGACTATTGAACAAATTGCATCTTCTCAAATTGTCACGTAACGCATTCACAAGTAATATCTCACCATTCTTTGGAAATCTTACAAAGATATATAGAAACACTAGACATATACCAGAATCCTTTTTCAGGTCATATTCTTTGAGATTTTGTTGGCCTCTCATTTCTATCAACCATGAATTTTTTCCACAACAATTTTGAATGTCCGATACCACGAGACTCACAGTTTTAAAGGCAAAAATTTTAGTCACTTATATGGACAACCCTAAACTCTACTGCCTTGAAATAATATGTGGAGAAACACGTATTCATAATCGGCTAATCATACACCACAAGAATCTGAGGATTCGTTAGAGTTTGAAGCATAAATTGTTAACTAGATAGCAGCGGCAATAGCCTATATATGGACATGGTGTCTTCTATGGATAGGTGATTGGACATCTATTCGGTTCACACAAGCTTGAAGGGATCCTGGAAAAGTTTCATGAAACAAGCCTATAATAATTTAAAGTACTTTTAAGAAAATCATTTTATTAAAGACTTATTTAAAAGAGATCATAACAATGTTTGGAGATTACACAGATGAGAGAATATGATAAAAAGAAAAGGAAACTGTGAAAATGAGAACTTCATTAACAAATAAAACTAAGACTATTTTATATAAGAGTTTACAAGAGTTGTAATAATACAATTTACAAAAATAAAATAAACTATTGGCATTTTATGGATAATTCCAATCATCAAAACTATCTTCTAATAAGTTCCAATAGTGAGAATTTGTCTCCACAAATAGATATTGGTCATGATGACTACAGGAAACTGCACTTATTATTGGACAGATGTTTTGTCGAAAAACAAATTAGTAATGTTGGAGGAAAATATCTCGAAGTTGAAAAAGAGTCATATAAAAAAAAAAGTTAGAAAAGAGATGTAAATCAATATATTTGAAACGAAGTATGAAAATACTCTCGTGGTGCAGAGAAACGGATGGCATTGCGTATATATCGTATGGGCTGCATGACGGGTTCATATACAAGCCTTGTTCAAGTATTACAAAAAGGCCTAAAACATTCCTTCTAATATTATCAGAAAATGATTACTTACATTTAACCGGTTATTTGGTTTTAGTTAAACAATAGAAAATTCGTTCGTATTGGTCTATATGGGCTTTTGGTTAAGTACTATATAAAACCCAGAAATAATAGTTTCTTTGAGCCTTTGAGGCTTTGACACATGATTTTGGGTTTTAGATGTTAAATCCCTAAAACTCCAAATTTCAAGCCTCAGATAACATGTGTAGAGGATTGGATCTAGATGAAATGATGAATCCAGTCAGTCTCACCTCAAGAACAACAAGCTATTTAGCAAGTTCTCCTTAGCAAAAATTTGTATCATGCGAGTCAAAGCCTAAGAGCAGCGGAGATGGGAAATCGGCTAATTCATACCCACATTATTGCTACGCAGTCCCGATCAAGGCATGTACTATTACTTTGTGCAAAAATATATTTATACATTATATTTAGGGTTTATTCAAATTTCATACTCAAACTACAATTAGTTGGCTGGTACATACATTTGATCGGATTTGTCAGATTAATCTTAAACCAATAGATGATGTGTCAATCGACATTCACGGTTTTAAATGTGAAACAATAAATATGACATCATTTTATTAAAAAAATAAAATAAAATAAAAAATATGAAAACTCATATAAGATTTTAATCCATTACCTTTAGGACTAATGATGCACGTTATTACCACCTCAGCTGTTGCGTTTTCTTGATATTATTAACAATACATATTTACTTATAATCTCATTGTTATATATATATAAAACCCTTATAAAATATGTAAAAGGGTATGTTAAAAATAAAGAAAAATAGAAAAAAAATGATAAAGTAGGAGAAAGATCTGGAATAGTGTTTCATTTAAAAAAATTCTGAGATATCCTAAGTTCTCAAATATCTACTAGAACACTTGGCAATTTATAATAGCTCAACATAATATTTTAATTTTATGAAATAATTAAGTTTCATTAAAATATTGACTTTTATTTGTTTAGAACTCCAGTTTCAATACTTAATTGATGGAGCTGCTATAACCTCCACTAGTAAAATTGCAAAAGGTTACAAAATACGCCTAATGCAGATTCTCTTCTCTTGATACTAATGTTATCACTATTACAAGTAGCTTACAAAACAAGATCAAATAGCGGATAAGAAGATCGAAGAAGAAAATGAAGATGTCAAAGAGTCCAATAGTTTATATATTTGTTTTGTAAGGACCTTAGACCACTTTCAATGGAGATTTTAAACTCAGTTTCTAAAAAATGAAAATATTAAAAAAATAAAAATAAAAGAGAAAAAAAGTTTTAGAACATTTTCATCGGTAAGATAAATAAAATAGATATCTAACTAATAAAATATTAATATTTTTAGTTTTACTTATTTTTACAATTATTTTTTAATTTTAAAAACAATTTAAACCAATCATCATAAAACAAAATTGTAAATACGTTTCTACAATCTCTGATATAAGAAACACTTTTAATTTTTTTCATACTTTTTGTTTTTGTCAATATTTTAAAAGATAAAAACTTTATGTAAGATATCTCGATAAAGATGGTTTTAGAAATAGGTTCTGAACCCTTAATGACATATGTCATTTTTTAAATGGACAAGTTTATTTTAATGTCATTTTTTAAATGGACAAGTTTTTTTAAAGTCTAAAATTTAAAATAATAACTAAAAGATAATAAAAATTAACATATAATTATTAAAGAGACTCAAATGAGCTCTGTTTTTTTTTTTTTAACAAAATGCTGGAAATGCTCTTAGACTATGTTTATTGTAGTGTGACACAGCCCAATGTGTGGGCTTAGATCCACAAAAACTTCAAATCCAGTTGATATGAAGTCAGTTAGTACAATGACCACCTTCATTTTTGGTCAACCTCGAAAGTCAGCATCCATATTTTATTTTCTTTGGGTATCCGAGAGTACAATTCTGTACAAGCATGAAACAGGATATCGGAGTCCAACTTATCTGCGCATTAATATAGCTTAATACAACTTCCTAAAATTGATGCCAATAGCTAAATAAACAAAATTTATCCCCAAACATTACATGTTCTGACAAACAGTAACACAATGCCAACACATCTTATAAACTGAATAGAATAATCTTTGTTAGTTTTGTTTAGTTCAGTTCTATGTTTTAGATTAATATATTTTTGTAAACTTTTGTATAATTTATAATTAAAAGTATAATCGGTTTGAAGTTGTATAAAAATATTATTTTGATATTTCATCATTTGGTTTGGAGATCAAAATGTATTGGTAACTAAAAATTGAGAAATTTAATTCTATAAGTTTGGTCATGTTTTATTCCAATCAAAGTGACAGCCATCATTTTTATTTTTATTTTCATATTGTTTAAATTATATATTTGGTATTAAGTTAATATAATATGAAAGAATAAAACAAGTTTGAGGAAAGAAACATGATATCAGACTTGTCGAGTTATGTTATATAAAAAATTCGTTTTTTTTTAATTTGATCAAAGATGCATTTATAATAAAAACTATTTTAAATTTTTTTTTTTAGTATCTATTATGTTATTTGAGATACTTTGATTCAAAATAAAAGTTAGGATTGTTGATTACAAAATATTATAAAAATTCAGTTATTAACTTTTTTTTTGTCAACATAGAACTGAACTAATTCAATTATTGAGACCCCTTATTCTTTGAATAGAAAGTAAGGAATATATTTAAAATAGATATGTATGTATGTATAATTAATTATATTTTTATAACTAAAATATTTAGAAAAAAGAAATTAAAGTGTCAGTTTTAGTATATTTATAAACTTTATATAATTAAAGAAATATTTATGTAATCAAATTTTATGAAAATTAACGTGATACAATACATAATAAAAGAAATTCTAAAAAAAACATCGCATCGCGCAAATTCGCAAATGCTTTTCTAAATAATTAGTCTCGAAATAAATGAGAGAAACAAATATTAGCAACCATTACATGAGACTTTTTACTTGACTTCTGCCATGAGACTGTCTTTAGGTTTAAGACACAACTCAGTAGCTACATTTATTACGCTTTTCACCGCAAAATCTAACACGCACTCTCTTTGTGGCCCCCCACCACCTCTCATAAAACTATCCACACCTAACTTAACCATGGTTAAAACCATCAACCTTTTCCATTGATATTTAAATATCCTCAAATTTTCAACCCTTATTTTATTTCATTTTCTTGATCATTTATAAAACATTAATTTAAGGTATACGTCGTCAGAGAAAATAAAAATAAAAAATCATTAATTTAATATTTGTCCTTTTTAATTTCTTTATTTGCTTCAGCAACATTCGTCACTCTCATCATATCATTTTCTACTTTTCCTCCAAGAGATACACAAAAAACGAATAAAGTCGACTAAAATAATATATAATAATAAATAATTAATCTCCAAAAGCTCAAGAACCTTTTTACTTATCTTTTTTCTTCTTCTCCATTTTCTATTCACTCTTCTCTGAAACTCATATACCATAGTCTCAAACTCAAACTCTCAAAGCTTAAAACCCAAACCCTAAGTTTCTTTTTCTTTTTCTTGGAACATTATTAATGTTCTGAGCTATGATGGATATGACGACGACTCATACAACACTTACACCAACTCCTAAATCACCCGAACCCGAACCAGAAACTCCGACCCGGATCCAACCGGCCAAACCCATTTCCTTCAGCAACGGCATCATCAAACGCCACCATCACCACCCTCCTCCTCCTCCTCCTCTCCTCTTCACTTACAAAGAATGTCTCAAGAACCACGCGGCGGCTTTAGGTGGCCACGCGCTAGACGGCTGCGGCGAATTCATGCCGTCTCCGTCGTCAGTCTCCACCGATCCAACTTCTCTCAAATGTGCAGCTTGTGGTTGCCACCGTAACTTCCACCGCCGTGAACCAGACAACGACTCCTCAACCCCTCCTCCTCTTCCTTCCTCTGTCACCGCAGCAATTGAGTACCAACCTCACCACCGTCACCATCCACCACCACCACCATCACAACCACCACAAGCAGCTCATCATCCTCATCCTCCACGTAGCCCTAACTCCTCCTCTCCCCCGCCTATTTCCTCATCTTACATGCTCTTATCACTCTCCGGGACTAACAACAACAACTTAGCTTTCTCCGATCTCAACTTCTCCGGCAACAACAACCACCACCACCACCACCAAACCGGATCTCGCAAGCGTTTCAGAACGAAATTCACTCAGTTTCAGAAAGAGAAGATGCACGAGTTCGCAGACAGAGTTGGCTGGAAGATGCAGAAACGTGACGAAGACGAGGTTAGAGACTTCTGCCGTCAGATCGGAGTTGACAAAAGTGTACTCAAAGTGTGGATGCACAACAACAAAAACACCTTCAACCGCCGTGATATCATCCCTTTCTCTCTCGCCGGAGCCACCGAGATCCAGAAGATAGATAACGGCGGCGGAGGTATTCACGCTCCGGTTCCCGCTGGTGAAACTAACAGCAACAATAATAATAACGAGCTTCACCACAGTGTTAGTAGCGGGGGAGGTGGTTTTGATAGTGATAGTGGTGGAGGTGGAGCTCACGGTGGTAACGTTAATGGATCGTCGTCGTCGTGAAGTAGTAAAGATGTTGAGAGTCAGGTTTCAATAAGGGAAGAAGCTTAAGCTTTCTTTAGCTTTAGAGTAAGCCACTCGTATTATCACCGTTAATAACTTTTATTAATATTTAATTATTATAAAAAACTTTAGCTGTGTTTTTGTTTGTTTTGTATTATTATTATTAATTTTTTTAATTTTCAGTTTTAGTTAAATGTTGTTTACCACGACGATGAGGAATAATACTTTAACACTGAAAATTACTTATGTATTTATGTTTATGTATCATCTGTTGGAAAATTAATTCTAAAGTTAAACGTGGATTTTAATAAATGAACCATGAAATATTTTTTAAGTTCCAATAAATGGTTCACTTTTATGCGGTGTGATCTTGTTTCTAATGAAGAAACATAAAGATAGGAAGTCGGATGAGATTTATTCAAATTAATCACTACTATTAGTGAAACGTTTGATTACTAATAATATTCATTTGGTTTCTTATCTTCAAAAGTACTTTTTGTCAATTTTATTTGTGACCAAACTACGATGCATATTGTTTCTTAGATCCCCTTATTTTTATATTATGAAGTTATACGATACGTCAAAATTTATTATTCTATTTCAAATGATTAGCCATCATTTGTTTAATAGTATTTTTGTTACCACCAATTTCCTCTTTAATATATGTCCTTCTCATGGATTCGTTCCGATAACCCGTTTTTGGTATCAATGCTTAGTTTTAATTATTCTCATTTATCAAGTACAAACAAGCATATACCTTTTTTTACTTAGAGAAAATCAGTACAATTCATACTAAAGTTAGACATAACTATTATAATATCACATCGTAGCATGCAATATTCTATAATAAGGTGTATATTTTTTTGTGGCTCTCACCAACTACTTAATAAGTTAAATAGTCTATATACTTATAATTTGGACAATTTCTAAATAGAGGTTAAGGCGTGGCACTAAGACTAATCATTGAGTAGATTGAATAGTTTAAGAATAACTTTCCATTTGGGGAAACGTAGGGATGAGTATTGAAATGTCGGCTTTCACAATAAAAGGATATTAAATAGTTGATATTAGGATATGGGTATCTCCCATACGGGGTTGTTACAATTATTTAAGCAATTAAACTAATATTTGTAAGTATTTATTATATTAATAATATTTTGTCAAGTCACAAATATCTTTCCGTATTCTTGGTAGGGTCAAAACTTTACACAAGCTGAGGTTATGGCCCTAACTGCCATACACCATGTGCACCGCTTATTAATTATATTTTTATGTTCGTAACGTAACAATTTAGCCATCAATACACATTATCAAAACAAAACGAGATAATTAGCCATTAAAAATGATAACTCTTAACATTTCCTCACTGTTTTCTTGTTAACAATTTTACTTTGTACTCTTTTTCGATGAAAACCACGTTTAGAAATGAGAACATAAAATATAAGCTAAATAGGAAAAGTAATACAGAATTATAGAGCTATCAGTACAAACAATACAAGTAACCACTAAAACCAAAACGCAGTGAATTTTTTTTTTATGCTTAAAAAGTTTTGTACGCGTATGTTGTTCTTTTACATAACGTCTATATATTCTCATAATAAAAAATGTAGATCAAGTTATTCTTTATATATACAAAAGTAATAGCAAGTTTCGGTGAAATTCGATATTATACTGGTAAAAAAAAAGTCACTCGATCTTTTTCTTAGGAAAGCCATAAAAAAGGGTTCACCATAAAAAATAATTTATTAAACTAAAGTACGCTTCTTTGTGTATGATAGACATATGTAGACTTGAAAAGAAATGGCCCACCATGTTTTGTCATAAATGTCTACATTTTCAAATTTAAATGTGCTTGGTACATAAACATTACATATCGTGATTATTATATGCTCCAATTTCATGGAAGTTACTTATAAGAAAACTATATCCAATTAGGTAAGGATAGTTTTTTATTATTAAAAGGCAAGAGCAAAAAAAAAAAAGATGTATATATAGATAGTAAGGTTGCGATTTACCTTTCTTGGGCACCTAACCGGAAATTACCTTACATCAACCTGTTCTTTTAAGTTTTCTTTTGCCAAATTTAGATGACAATAACCAACACTGAGAAATAGTAAACACACAAAATATTTTATTAATAAAGTTTGACACCAACTAAATGGGGTGACAGTAAAGATTTATTTGATTACTACCAAGAAGTGAAGTTCTGTCATACCTTTCAACAAAAAAAAGAGCCTTAATTCAATATAATTACGCGCAAGTAAAACATTATCTCTTCGTTACGCGCAAGAAGTGAAGTTTCTTACCACTAATATTCAAACACTAGTTATATTGATGTATTCGAATAATTGAACTAAATGAATAAATACTACACATTAGTAGATCGGTCCCGCCTGTGTATGTACATATGTGTCAATAAAGATGGTTTCACTATACGTTAGAGTGTGTAACAAAGAAATAAGAGACTATAAGGGTTCGAGTATATTATTTCTAACCATACAACAGAGCGTGTATCCGTCTAACTAAAGAGATTAGAAATAAGTTTTAAAATGTTATAAAAATATTAAGAGAATGAAAATTTCTCAACTGAAATCAACATATACTTATTATTCAAAGGCTAATCTGGAGATATATAGATTTCTTTTGAAGTTACCGTAATAGTAAAAAACGGGTTGAAAATAGTTTCAGCGATAGAGACATGAGTGATCAAATAAAAATGTCCACAGTTTATATTCAATTTCAGCATAAGAATAGTTAGATTTTTCCATTTAAATATTTCTAAGCTAAATTTAATTTTGATAATGTCCCAACACCCCCACTTTCCTTGCTAGGTCCATTTAGTACTCGTACACATCAATAGCATGTGTTTCTCCCTAGGTTAGAAAAATTATTAAGGTATTTTCCAGTTCCATATACAATAACGTACGAAGTTTCGCTTCCCATGTTTTGGGCATTAAAGAAAAAAATTGTTACGATAATATTTGAGTATATAAAGTTTTTTTTTTATCATATAAGAAGTAGCACGATTTTTTAATTTGTAAGCAAAATATACGAGACTGGTATATGCGTATATGTAGATTTATCTTTGGTAATTTAGATCAAATAAAAAAGTTGAAGTTCTTAGACTTCTAAGTCATAATCAATTTATAATAATGTTCTTTGGTAATGGAGACTGATGAATCTATCATAAACTGAATAAAGGCTAAAGCAATAGTCTATTAATAAAAATGAAAAAAAGAAAAAACAACTCAATCACTATATTTATTTAGTAATTATTTTTGTTTGGAATGTAGTTACGCATGACGTTGAATGGCATAAACTGGAAGATATGTATATGCTTATTTAAAGAAAGCTGAGATTTGCAGAATCAAAGCCCAAAATTTCGTGAATCTTTTGCCCACTACCTTTGCATAAATACGCAATTTCGTGCGAAACGAAAATAAAAGAAAACACAAAAAAAAACAAAATGTTAAAAAGAACATGTGAACGCTATCTTGATAACATCCTTAGTTGAAAATCAATTAGAGAGGACCACAGAATCATAAAATGATATAACCCACTTTATCTAACATTTGCAGATTTAGGGGATGATTAGTTGAAGTGTACAAACTATTTTACCTTTAATTTATATATATAATTTAAAAAATTATCAATCATTATTTATAATGATTTTGATAGCTACAGCTAATACAATAAAAAAATGGATGTACAAATCTCATTTCATAAAACTTTATTTTTAAGATTATAGAAAAAAATATATAGTTGTAAAAATATTTTTTCTTATTTTTTATTTTCATATTTATTATATACAACTACAAAAATATAATAAAAGAAAATATTTTTACAGACCAAATTCTACATTAAATAATTTACAATCGAGTCCACCTAATCATCTATTTAATCACCGTTCAACAAATTTATATTTTGGATAGGGTAAACCAATAAGTCTAATGGTAAAACTCTTTTTTTTTTCAAGAATATTTTTTTTTTTACAAAATTCTACATTAGATTAAATATTACTCTACTAGTCAATTTGATTAACAAAATCAAACCCAAAAAAACAATTAAATTAAATCATTTTGATTTTTTTTTCATTTTCAATATCCAGATATTGTGGTCAGCCTAATTAAATTTCAAAACCAAATAGAAATTTAACATTATTTGAAAATATTGTTGGAGCTTAATTTTGACTAGTGCCTCCAATTTTTGATAAATTTTATAGCCACCTTGATCTTGAGAGTGATTGATTTATTTTCATAAACAATAAAACTTAATATGTATTCATATGTTAAAATAAAATTAAATTGAATGAATTGGACAATTTCAAAAATTTAAAAAGATTAAATAATATTCTATATTGAAACTTTGAGGTAGTATCCTCTTATATAAATACAATAGATAAATCTTAATAAAGTCAAAAACTTAAAACCAAAATGATATTATAACATATTTCAGTGGATATTCAAAATAATACTCTAATATTTTACAATTTGTTTTAATTTTATTTCTATTTTAACATATTTTCATTAATATATACTAATATTTTGATAAAATTATATATAAAGGCATATCCAGATACCTTAATCTTTACATTTAGCTATCCAAATATTATTTAAAAATATTTATTTTACTTTTTGTATCTAATGAATTGAACTTTAGATTGAATCACAGATTCCAGATATTTTATATATCCCTCATTTGCATAACATGCATATAGTGGCCACGATATATTAGACAGATAATATCTCTCATCAAAAATTTTAGGTATTCATATATTTATAAACAATACAAAAGTCAATATGTAAAAGGTTTATCTAGAGTGGTAGGCAAAGAAACGAATATGTAAATCAGGATCTAAAAAAAATTAGGAATAAAGATTAGTTCACTTTCTTTTGTGGTCCATTTATTCTCAACTCATTTATATACCTTATTTTTGGTATCTTCCACAAAATTTATATCTTTAAAATCTTATGAACTTTCTTAAGTGTTTTTTTTTTAATTTTAATTTAAATTTTCAACCAATCATAACTTAATTACATTTTAAAATTTTCATTAATAGATAATGCTTCTTTTATATTAGGGTATCAACTTCATATTCATTCTGTAATTTAACTATTTCATTTGGACTTTGCTTTTTAATATCGTGACTTTTCCACACTATATATCAAAAATCTTTTTAATACGGTCCTCATTACTAACTCCGGTTTAAACTTTTCAAAAAAAAAAAATGTAAGACACTTTTTAAGAATAAGTGTCTTAGTTACATTCTTCTTTATCTGAAGAATTAATTTAGTTTATTTTTATCATTTAAATAATCATTTGAGTATTACCGTTTATAAATATATAAATTTATCTAGTTTGGATATAATTTAATGATGATTTGATAATATATAGAATATTGCATCAATATTCCATATATCACAAAATTTTGAAATAAATTATACTCGATCTGTTTCATATTAAATGATTTTTTAAATTTTATGCATACAAATTAAAAAATCAGTTAATTTTTTTATTTCTTTCAACTAATACATCACTTATCATCTTTTCTAAAAAAATTCAACTAATAAAAAATAGACTGCATAATAGATATGGTCATATATANATATATATATATATATATATATATATATATATATAAAAGTTAATAAATTTTGTATTAAAACTAAAAAAAAATGAATAAAATAAAAAAAAATTATTCTAAAACATCATTTAAAGTGAAGCAGTGGGAGTAATGCTAAAGTAAAATATATGATTTGTAAATAAAGAAACATGAAATATATATTTTTATAATTTTGAATAATAAAATTGGTAAATAACTTAAGTAATATTTTACATGCTTATATTTTTTTGTGATGAATTAAAAAATGAGAATTCTTATAATTTGTTAAAATTTCGATGATATTTTACCATTGTGATAATATATGGGTTGTTTTATCAAATTTTATAGTTTCATCAATTTTAAAGTATTTAAGGATTTAATCAAGTTTCAGTTAATTTTTAGAAAACGATATTATATCAACTTGATGAAAATTTAAAATATTATAGATTAATAAATTTTTATTTGATTCAATCACATGGTGAAATAAGATGTATGTTTCAGTAAATACCATACACTCACATATAATCAAAAATATAATAATAATTAAAATATTCAAAGTTATCAAAATAATAAAATCGTGAAAAATATCACTAAAATGATTTAAGATATCGACAAATATATAATTTCCTTTAAAATACTTTAAAATATTGATATATGTATAAAGAAATTATATAATAGTTACTAATCTTAAAATATAAATTGAATTTTTCTCTCATCACCATGTGCCATTACATTTGTATTTCAATGTAATTTTTAATTTTGGATAACTTAACTTTAATTTTAATTTAAAATTTAAATATATAAATGTAGATTATCAACTTTAAATTTTAAATAATTTTCATAATTACGAAATACAAAATATAACTTTAAAAATAAATTAATCTAAAATTTAATATAAAATCTAAATATATAAATCTTAATTATATGAATAATTAATTTTAGATTTTAAATATTTTTTATCTACATATCAGTAGGGATCTTAGTTTATAAAATGCCAAATTATAATTTTCAGCATGACTTATTCGAGTCAGTTTCATCTGTCTATTCTATGCAATTAAACTATCGTAATACTTGTAAAACTAGGTAGTAATCCGCGCCTTGCGCGGAATGTGATATTTATATAAATATTTTATTATATAATATATTTTGAAATCGTATAAAATAATTTTGAATATAATTTTGAAAATTATATTATTTATATAAATGATTATGAAAATTTTTAAATCATTTTATAGAAAATCATTTAG
>OVBI01002721.1:0-17400 GCA_900406495.1 Sisymbrium altissimum | reverse complement strand
TATATATATATATAATTTCTTTTCCAACTATTGAAAGTTCATCAAAACTTTGTGATTTTTAATTTGTTAATTAATATCATCATATAGTATATTCTCCATTTTATGAATGCATATTGATTATTTTTCTTATCATTATTCCTGTTGTCACTCATACCAAACTTTATTATCGTTGTTCCATGTAATTTTTTTTTTTTTGAAATACCAGATAATTTAGTTGATGAATCTCTTTGGACTCTCTATTTTTTTTTGCATGTGTTGTAGACATATTTTTTCTAAATATCTTCATTAAATATAAGTTGTCTTAGATCTTCTTCAATTTGTGGTATATTGATTGCTTCTTTAAATTCTGTATAAAAGTGGATCCTAAATTTACGAGTGAAATGGATTAATACTTATAAGAAATCGCCAGGTAACTTGTTTTAATATCTATTTTCTATGTATTTTGTTTACATTGATTTACAAGATCAATTATAGAGATACTTTTAATGAAATAAAATTAGTATTTTTAATTTTCATTATTAATATTTAATATATTTTCAAAATTTCAGAAATAAAACAGATAAAATTCTTTAAAATAAAATAAAGTAATACTTTTTTGGTTGGATTGTAATTGTTCCAGATGTTTTTGTCGAATCTTTCTAGGTGTAGGATCTCTGCACGATAATAAAACACATGTTCCAGATAAATAGCTCACGAGTGGGGGCTAGGAAGTCGTCTTCTAGGAGATGAGGAGCGTCTCCATAGCTTGTCTGGTTTTTACTCTATCTCTGGTCAACCTTGGCTACACATGGGAAATGTTGCTTCAAAAGGCCTTGGGGAAGGGAAAATGAAATGATTCCCTCCTAAAGGCCCTGTGATAGTCATCAATTAAGTGAGATTACACTTATTTTGTCAAAAATATAATAATTGTAAATTTTCAAATATTTGGGTCTATTTATGTTTAGTTGTGGACCTCAAAGTGTGATATTTTCCCTAAGCAATTGATGGTTATTTAGATAGTTGTACTAAAAAAATAACTAATTTTTTTTTTTATAATCGCTTTAATATATGAGTGTTTTACACTATATATAGGACTTTTTGAGTTTGGTTTACAAATTGAGTAACTTTATTGCTTTATATGACTTTTATGATAACAAATGTCTCTTTTACCCGAAAACGTATTTGAAATTTCATTTTTTCTCTTTCTCCTACGCTATTTCTTTCTTCTTTTTCAAAATTGATTTTTTTTTAATTATAATCAACTTTAATATATCCCTCACATATTAATTTGATTATTTTCTTATTTCTAAGAAACAAAAAATTATTTCTCGATCATGTCCATGTCATCGTGTTGACATACTAAAAATAAAATCATCATGTCCATGTCATACTAAAAATTATTCCCCAAACCCGTTGACATACTAAAAATAAAATCATCATGTCCATGTCATCGTGTCTAGGATCTGGTATCTAAAGCAATATGTCATCGATTTAATATTGATAGTATTATGCCCATGGACATGATGAGTTTTTATTGTCTATCAATGGGTTTGTGTCCACTATATCTTATCCATATCTTGTGTTGAAACTCACTGTAACATTCCTTCGTGGACATGGAGTCTTATTTGTTATACATTTGTATGGTTCATAGATGGTTGTCCTCTATATTGTTGGCCATGTTGATGTATCCATTTTAATGCTCTTATTATATTTTTTCTTGAAAGTACCACAAATTTGAGTCATTTAGGTTAATGCATAAGAAGTCATGAACATGATGGTATAACAGTAGTGTGGATACAATGGTGTGGACATGGTGATGTAGACACAGTGTGGATATCACATCTTCTACATTCTTTTACAAAACCATGGTGATATGGACACAATATGGATATCACATTATCATGGATATTTATATACCAACTATACAAACGCATAACAACGTAGATGTGGATGTGTCTCCATGTCTACGTAGAAATTTTACAGTGAATTCGACATAGAATCTAGACAAGATATAGTGGACACAAACTCATTAACACAAAAAACAAAATCATTGTGTATATGTCATCATATTCTCGATCTAGTATCTACGTCATCATGCTTAGAATCTGGTATGTAAGCCAGCATGTCTTCGATCTGATATACACGTTATTATGTTCACGTATTTTAGTTATTTTCATAATTGGTATCTATATTTTTATGTCCACGATATGATAACCACGATGTTATGTCCAAGTATTTTATGTATTTTCATGATGTGGTATACAAACAATCATTTTCACGATCTACCTAATGTGTCCACAAGTTTTTATTTATAGATATCTAAAATATATGAAAGTGAATATCAAAATATAGAGAAAAAAATATAGTTTTTATTATAAAATAAATAAAAAATTTTGTTTTTTAAAATATAATAAATAATCAAATTTATATATGAAAAAATACTATAATAAAAATAAAAACATATAATAATAGGAAATTTTTAAGTTTTATAACTATTTTTGAAAACAAAATACAATTGAATTTTCCTGCAAATAATACAACAACTTTTGATTTAGTTTTTACATGTAGGTCCAATTTAATTTTCTTCAAAGCTATCTAATGCTTCATAGACCTGAATATTTATACACATGTAATTATATTAGCATCACAACTGGTATGTATTAATAAAAATTATAAATAAAAAAATTAAATTATATATAGCATATATACCTGGATAAGAAGAATCAAATCAACCAAGTGTTTTTTGAAATTTTTTTTTCAATGCCATGAACAATTTATTACACTGCTCATCATTAAAAGGACTAAGCTTGGACTTAGTAGAAGCGCTAAATTTGTTGGATGTTTAATCCAACTTGTCTTACTATTTCCTTTTTTCTTACTTTGTTTCTTAAACTTTTTATTCCCTTGGACCCTGAGGGCATAAGGAGTGTCCGCTCTGGCATTTGGTTCAACAGATTTGAGCATTCCATGCAATTCACTTAAAGTCTTTGTCAAGTTATTCATACTGTAGTTCATAACAAACTGATCATAAGTTGATGGCAATGACTGTAGGATAAGGTCAGTAGCTAACTCTTGGCTAATAGGGCAATCCATTTTTTCTAGGTTATCGATATAACCAATCATCTTAATGACATGTGGACTTACTGGATTATTTTTTGATAACTTACATTCAATGAGAGCCTTAATGGTTTGATATCTTTCTATTCGAGCATGCTCCTGAAACATTCCTTTCAGATTAGTGATCATATCAATTGGTGATTCCACATTTTCATATTGCTTCTGCAAATTTGAGTTCATAGTAGCCAACATAAGACAACACACATCAATTCTATCACTAACATGTCTATCCCAAGCAATCCTTTCTCCTACTAGAAGATTTGTCTTAGGCTTCTCAGGAAGTTGTTTTTCGAGGACATAATCCTTTTTCTCTTGTTTTAGAACAATTTTGAGATTTCGATACCATTCCAGAAAATTTGATCCGTTCAGCTTATATTTTTCAAGAATACATCGCAATGAAAATGAATTGTAAGGGACTGACATAACTTGAACCCAAAAAAATAGCATAAGTTAATATATTATTGAAGAACTTTGAGAATTCAAAAATTAAAAAAAATAGTCAGTTAGTATAAAAACAATCCACAAAATTTTGATAGTGATTTTAGATTTGTACAGTAATATTTAGCATTCGAATTTTGATTAAACAGAAAGTTAGAATTCAAGTAAGCTTTGGCTTATTGTTTAAACATTTAGCTATGAAGTCAAAACATCTTTTCTAATTGTAATCTAGTTTTTGGTTATTGGGTAACATCTTATGTCTTTTCTGATCATACATAGCAACCATTACCATTTTTTCCGCCTATGTACCCATAAACATCATATTTGATAGATTCATCACACAACAAACCAAGACTTAAAAAGTTGATAAACTAGAAAAATTTAATTAATGGACAGACAAATTATAGTCAAGTACATACTCTAATTACAAATGTATATTGATATCAATTACTCAATTAGAATATACTTATTACATATATTTATAACTAGACGCTTAATCATTTCAAATGCCATTGTTTTATATATATTAATTGAAATAGTACTGAAATTCAAATGAAAGTTACTGAATTTTTATTTTATTTTAAAATAATTTAACAAGATAATATTTTTAAAAAGATTAATGAAATTTGCTCGGGATCGAAATACATATAAAAT
The DNA here is from genome assembly GCA_900406495.1 of Sisymbrium altissimum. Lineage (NCBI taxonomy): Eukaryota > Viridiplantae > Streptophyta > Magnoliopsida > Brassicales > Brassicaceae > Sisymbrium > Sisymbrium altissimum. The sequence continues at coordinate 13,212 of OVBI01002721.1, read as the reverse complement.
ATAATAACATTTATTTATTTTAATAGAAACTATTCAAAGATAGTTTTTTTAAAACAAATTTGTATGTGTAAGAGTCGGACATTTTAATCTAAGGAAACCTTTGATTTTGTAAATATCATCTTAACCATCATTTTTTGTTAATTATATATACTTTTAGATTTTATATCATATATATATATATAGATAAACTTATATATATTCATTTTATATTAATATAACTTTAAAAGTTGAAGTTGACTATAGATATACATCTATAGATTTGAAAACCTCCTTTTAAAACTACTAAGACATATTAATTTAATAATTATAAAAATATTCACACACTTAAATTAAATCTATAAATCTTTTCAAAATACATCTAATAGTGTATTATTTAGTTTGATTATTATAAAACATATTAATTATTTTAAATATGTGATAGCGAAAGGGTGTAATTATCAAAAATATAATCTCAACATGTAATAGTAAATATAAATTTGTAGAAGTTTTTGAATGATTATAGGAAAAATTTTACATACGAAATATAAACCATAACATATTTTTTTTTTTCCTGAACATTTATATGTAATTATTTCCGTGCACAATGCAACATAATACCTACATTATGTTCCTCAAACTGGAAACAAATACATGAACATGTTTGACAATAATAAATTTTACGAATTTATTACTGCTCAAACAAATTATAATTCATAAACCTTGTATCACAAATATATTAAGTTGATTTGAATATTATGTACGTAGGTTCGGAGGACATTTATAGTTTTTTAACAATATAGAAATATTAATTACGAATCAACTATCGAGATTCGTGTAAACAGTTATTTATATGACGTTATAGAATTTGAATAAACCTGAATTTTTTGTAGTGGAACGGGTGAACTACAATGATTTGATATCGTAAACCACTTCAATTGGTGCCAACGGGAACAATTTTTGTTTTGTTTTGTTTTTCAATTTGTTTTTCGTTATCTCTGTGAGACAAGAACTTCACAGACATCTCATCATTACATACGAACGATTCCTTTTATGAGGAATGAATATTTCATTTATCACATAAAGATATTCTAACTTGTGCATTAAGTAATTCCTTATCAAATAAAATAAGTAATCTGTGTAACGTAAAGAAATGCCGTTTTTGGTTTATTCCTTTTTAATATATATGCGCACACATATTCCTTATTTGATAAGAGAGCAAGATGTGAGAGAGGAGGAATCAAAGACTCTGATTTGGGAAATATATCAAGCAGGTGTACAAGATTGACTATGAAGCATTTGACAGGTATGTAATGTTGATGTAATGTTGTGGAACCATACCCTGACAGGTATGTATTCAATCATAACTGGCTATTGCAAACTATGAATCTTTGGATAACATATCTCCCCATTTTAAGTTATCAGTTAGTAAGTAGCTAGAGCAATCTAGGAAATAAAGTGTTAGTCCGAAAATACAACATTTTTATAGCGAGTGGCATCATGCGCGATTTCTACTAGTGGTAATTTAGAGAGGCGAGGTTTGAATGGTTAATCCTCTGTGACTCTGTCAACGATGCTCCCGTACTGAGAGTTCAAATCATGTGTTTTTACTTGTCCATATGCAAAAATAATGTGGAGATGATAATTAAATACTCAACGGAGTCCTTAATTTAAAGTTTACCTTAATTGGAAATTTGCAAAAGCTGCCGATCCATGTATACAAAAAAGGATAATATTTCTGACTCCTAGAAGGAACAAAGCATAACTATCCTAGGTGAACTAGACCAACCGGATACGAAAGAATGGGTAGATACAAGGACGTCACATGAAGAAAGAAGAGGAGCAGTACGGAGGAGAACACAATTAAATCCGAGTCCCAATTGTGGGAAAAGTGCAAATGCATGCTATAAGCTAAAATTCATTGGGCTGTAATTTTCTTAATCATTGTCTATCTTTTTTATTTAAAGAAAATACACTGATGCATAATATAACTCTCAAAGCCTGGAACCAAAATAATTAACACCGCGTGGTTGAACTTTTTTGGAACCGACATCGTCCCCATCGACTACCAAAGCTTTAGCAATGTCTCTCAGCTTAGTCTTGAGGATCTTTCCGTTGCTGTTCTTTGGCAACTCTTGAAAGAACACAACCTTTCTCGGGCACATAAAATGCGGCATATTCTCACGGCAATAGTCAATCAAATCTCTTTCTATGGTAACGGATTCCTCTTCACTGTGTCCTTGATTAGTCTCACCATTTCTTAGAACAACAAATGCACACGGGGTTTCACCCCACAGAGGGTGAGGCATTGCTACCACAGCAACCTCGAGCACTTTTTGACTCTCGTAAAGAACTTTCTCGACCTCGATGCTGCTGATATTCTCACCTCCCGAGATGATGATGTCTTTGGATCGATCTTTGATCTCTATGTGCCCGTCTGGATGAATCACACCGATATCTCCTGTGTTGAGCCATCCGTGTTTAAACGCTTCGGATGTTGCTTTAGGGTTCTTTAGATACCCTTTCATTAAAGTGTTTCCTTTAATGTATATCTCTCCCATCGTCTTCCCGTCGCGTGGGACACTCTCCTGAGTTTTCGTGTCCTTCACGTCAACATCGTCTAGGGTTATGCTTCTTACCCCTTGCCTTGCTTTCAGCTGCAGTTGTTGATCCTCTGGTAGTCTGTTTGAATTGTGTAATAAAATTTTGATATCAATCTTTATGAAATTTCCTTAACATGGTTATATATAAATTTGTAGTAATTCTGTAAACTCACAATGGTGATTACCTGTTCCATTCGTCTTGCCACTCACAGAAAAGAACGTTACCAGTGGCCTCTGTAAGCCCATAGCCATGTATCACTTGGAACCCCAACTGCTCTACCTTCTTAAGAAGCGCAGCCGGTGGGGATGAACCCCCGATCAACACCTGAACAGGCCGGGACCTGCGTGACTGGTCATTTCGACGTCCATCTAGGAGAATACTCAAGACTGTAGGAACACAAGACATGTGCGTCACCCCATGCAAATTTATGTTCTTATAGATCTCTGGCGCTGTCACATGCCTTAAGCAGACATTGGTGCCGCCACGTGCAGCGACGGACCACGTGTATGTCCATCCATTGGCATGAAACATAGGCAGGATCCAGAGGTAGACCGGTGAAATCTCCATTTCCCAGCCTATAATCGAGCTCAAAGCGTTCAGGTACGCTCCTCGATGGCTAATCACCACACCTTTTGGATCGGCTGTGGTGCCAGACGTGTAGTTCAAAGAAATAGGGTCATGCTCATTGGTGATACGAAACATACTTATGGATGAGGAGGGCGTAGGATCTCCTCTACGGATGAGACCTTCGTAGTCTAATTCCTTCGTAGTACAGGAATCAAAATCGTTAATGAATATGATTTGAGGGTGAGGTTGTGAGACGTCAAAGGGTAAGAGATGGAGGACTTCTTGGGTCAAAGAAGCAAGCTCGTGATACACGAATAAGATTTTTGGCTGGGCATGGCGGAGTATGATTGCTATGGTTTTCGCATCAAGACGGGTGTTGATAGCATTAAGAACGGCTCCAGTCATTGGAATACCAAAATGCATCTCGTACATGGCAGGTACGTTTGGAGCCAAAATTGAGACCTTAACACATGTAAATAGCTACCATGTTAAACAAAAGTAACTATGGTACGTGCAATTGGTAAGGCATTAGTAAAGAAAAAACAAGAAAAAGCGAAGTTGTGTGATTCGTATGCTATATTCCTGCGCTATGTCATCGTAATATCGTGAGAATGGTTAATAGGGAAATCCATGCAATGATTAGTCATACATAGCAAAAGCGAAAATAAAGAGAAACACCATACGATATCGTTTCGGGTGATATTAAGAGAGAGGAGAGCGGCGGCGAGACGACAACAACGGTCATAGGTCTGAGGCCAAGTGAAACGAGTTTGTCCGTAGATTATGGAAGTTCGATTCGAGTGTGTGTGTGTGTGTGTGTGTGTGTGTGTGTGTGTGTGTGTGTGTGTGTGTGTGTGTGTGTGTGTGTGTGTGTGTGTGTGTGTGTGTGTGTGTGTGTGTGTGTGTGTGTGTGTGTGTGTGTGTGTGTGTGTGTGTGTGTGTGTGTGTGTGTGTGTGTGTGTGTGTGTGTGTGTGTGTGTGTGTGTGTGTGTGTGTGTGTGTGTGTGTGTGTGTGTGTGTGTGTGTGTGTGTGTGTGTGTGTGTGTGTGTGTGTGTGTGTGTGTGTGTGTGTGTGTGTGTGTGTGTGTGTGTGTGTGTGTGTGTGTGTGTGTGTGTGTGTGTGTGTGTGTGTGTGTGTGTGTGTGTGTGTGTGTGTGTGTGTGTGTGTGTGTGTGTGTGTGTGTGTGTGTGTGTGTGTGTGTGTGTGTGTGTGTGTGAAGATTGTGTCTATCACAAAAAGGATAATATTAGAAAAATAATAATAAATGGATTGCATTCAGGTCATGCCTAAAGTTTTGGTAGCTGATACTGTCAACGCGAAACTCGAACCCCCTTTAGAAGTTTATAACAGAAACATGACACTAAAGGATCACCTTTAAACGGTCCTTTAACAGGAATGAAAACTATATTCAAAAGGGAGAAAAAAAAAAGAGAGACAAATTCAACACAAGATGATACGATTATTTCTTTTTTATGAAAGAATAATGCGATTACTTTGCATGTTAAGTGTGACTTGCTATTAATTCCATACGATCGAATCTGCCAAGGTAATAAGATTTCGACATTGTAACATGCGCTCAAACCCCCACTAACATAAAAAGGATTATTCTATGTAAAAGATTATCTCACATTGACATTTTTCACCTTGACTTAAATTTGAATAAAGAAACTGCATAAGGTTAAACCCAGTGGTTAAGAAAATGTAGATACTAAAGATATGTTAAATTAACGTCTACTGCTCTAAACGACTAATTAAAAGTTTAAATTATTATTTGAACGATCTAAATATTTATAAAATAAAACGATATATTAAATACATATAGCAAACCTAATATATATATGAAGTATTCTGATTTATAAATATTAAAATTTAAATTATTTAAAGTTATGTTTAACAACCAGTTGAGTTTTAAGCTAGCAAGGTTTATTAAACTTTCTAAAGGGTTTATCAAAAAAAAAAAAAACTTTTTAAAGGTTGTGCTTTTAAGGGTCTCTAATTATATTTATGCTAAGCAGGAATATCTTCTTTAGAGATAGATCACATGTTAATGGTCAAGGAGGATTATGGACTCCAAACATATCAATAGCATATTTTCTTATAAAAACAAGGCCTATGAACAATTATTTCTATATAAATAAGTTGCATATATCGATAGATCTTTCTATTTGTTTAACTCCTTAGTTGTATCATTACATTAATTATTTTCCACTTAATATAAACTAAGATTATGTAAGAGAAATAAACAAATAAAGAAAAAGAAAGTTATGTTGATGTAAGGGGAGTTAGTTATTAGGATTTAGATTTATAGAGAATTTTGTTGATTTTAAGAGTTTGTATAATGAAAAGAACATAAAACTATAAAAATTTGGGAAAAGCTTGTAATATAGTTATTTTATTATGTTGCTTTAGTATTATCATCTAAATTTAACCCACAGTATTTTATATAATATAGATAGACAAAAAAAAGTTTTAATGTGAGTTTTATTGATTTGATAACTTTTTTGGTTTTTTTTTTTTTTTTTGTTTACAAGTTCGGCCATCTAAGACAAACAATACTGTAATTTGCGTCATTTGAGAAGACATTAGGCACGAAAGACCTGTCAATCTGTCACAATTTGAGTGGCCATTCATATTCACTATTGCATTTATTGTTCACATGTGTTTGTAATCAAAACAGACAAATTGATCGTTCTCGACAGATCCGTTGCGACCTAAATCTTTCGCTTTTTTTTTATAGCATTCTATATATTAATCAATTTTGGTCCCTGACTTGCATAAAAAAAAAACAAATAAGTTTGCATTTTTATATTTTTATAGTTGGTAAAGACATCTAAACTACACAAAATTAAACTTAGATTATAATTATCAAAACGATTTTTAAAATTGCAAAAATAATTTATATCTAATTTATATAAAATTAATCTATTGGATCTTCACGCATCTCAATAGATCTGAACAATCCGTTCGAATCATACCAAATAATCCTTTTCTTGTATATATCGGACATATATATCCTATCTATAGAGTATCGAAAGATTTATACGATTTTTTTTACTTATGTTATTCTTTAAATATAAATCACTCCATGCTGTTTTTTAAATATCACTTAAATCCATTAACTAATCCTTAATCGATTCAAAATGCATCAACGGACAAGATTATATGGACTGCATGAGAATGTCTCATGCCATTTTGATGTATGTGTTCTTCCACTTTCTCTCTGCACTATTTTTATTTTGTATTTCTTCAATTTTCTGTTTTGAAAGAACTAAGATAGAAGGTCTACTGGTGATCTTTCTAACCCATTACAATCTTGTCATTTTTTATCTTCTATGTGTACCAAATGATCTAAAAATATATATTTCTTTGTGACTTATATAACCTACATCTTTTGCTCTCGAAAACGATTAATACTTTTTTGAAAAATATGCCCACAACCTTTCAAATGTGGTACTCAATATATTATTCGGAAATAAAAGAAAATTCAAAATGAAACATATTTAAAAAAGCTGTGACCATTCAAAAAGGAGGTATTATTCGCTTCCTCTGCTATTCTGCACTTTCTCGCATATGGTGGTGGTATATGAGTTGTTGGTATCTAATTACGTAACCTGATAACGGTTATCACATGAAGTATTTTAACCTGATAACGGTTATCACATGAAGTATTTTACTTTTTTGGAAATGCGTACCTTCCACACATGTCTTTGTAGTCGAGTAATACTGGGTTCTAACATTTCACAACCTAGTCGTACTAGGTTTGTTCTTCTTAACATCTAGTAACCAGATTTCACTATATACAATCCCTATTTCGTATGAACCTAAACGTAATCATTTAGTGAAAAATTACAAGTATACCCCAACTCTAAGATAAGAAAAATATCTTTGTGTTATAATAAATCATGGAGAATGGGCGCTTTCCATTCTTTTTGTCCTGTCTGATGAGATAATGTATTAGAAGATGGAAAGCTTTCTATCCAACTGAATGTACTCCTCTTGGCACTCTTTCCGGGCTGTCTAGGATCCACCATTCACTCCAGACTTTGGTATTACATCTTGATCTAATTACTTTTCTTAGGTTTTGATAAAATACTTCTTTAGCCGGTATAACACTCTACCAACCAAAAGATGGTATATAATATTTTATGCACTTCACTTAAAAACTGAAATTAAAACCCAGTGTATCAGATTCTTTTTGGGCATTCATTTATCAATGCTCTTTTTGAGTTGGAATTTTATTGATTTGCTTTCTAAACTAACTAGATTTTCTTAAGGACTCACAACTCACAACAACTCTTTTTTTGTTTTTTTTATCTAATCACAGTCTTGATGACCCCACTAATTGAGATAGTCAAGAGCAACNGGGTGGGGGGGGGGGGGGGGGGGGGGGGGGTTAACGTGGTTATTACTATAGCATGCTATTAGAGTTTGATCCCCGTTTCGGAAGCGAATAACTATTTTTGACAAAATTTTAATTTAGTATATGAAATATTACTGTTTTTAATTTTTTCTGATTTTTTTTAAAACAGTTCTGATATAGATATATTATATAATTTACTAAATTATAAACTGTTAGTGAACGGTACGTTTTACTTTATTTTTGTTTTTACGTATTTTATTTTGTAGAAATCAAAATATAAAATGTATTGATTTTTAGTCGAAACTTATTTTAATCGGTTTATGAGTGTGACCTGCATTATAGTGTATGATCAAAGTTCTTATAATAATTTATATTATTTTTTATAACATACAAAATATTTTTATGTGAATGATGTGATTGTATAAAATTAAGATGAGAAGAAAATGAAAAAAAAAAGAATATAATATCTAAAAATGATTAATGATAAAAATGTTGAGAATTATTTTTCGTAACTAAAAGCAGAACAATCATGTGTGATTAGGGTGTTGATTGGTTAACCCGATATCACACGTAAATATAAACACAGCGGATGATAGCGGTTAATGGCATTTAATAAGAATCATAAAACCGCTATATACCGCTGTATACCACTTTATATCCCTAAAATCTAAAACATGCTTTTCGTAGGCATTTGCGGTTGCGGACTATTGCAAATAGATAATAAAAATTATTTTAAAATAATAAAAAATATTGAAAATTAAAGATAAAAAAATCTGTAGAGTAAGTTAGTTGAGAGAATTTTTAATAAGTTAAAAATTTTGAATAAATATAATACTTTCTAATAAATATTCACTAAATATTTATTATAATTTTATATTCATAAAATATTTAAATTAAAATTCTTTTAACTATTATTATATTCATATTATTATAATGATATATACTTTTGATGTTTTATACAGTTATAGAATATATTTAGATTGTTAATTTATTATTTAACCACTACTACATCCGCTAGTCAACGAATCCGTAAACACACTCGTTTTCAACTGATGTATCAGTCTTATGAATTTCTTAATAACGTTTAAAACTACAACCACTCGTTTTTGTAAACGTCCGCAACCGCAACCGCTGCGGTTAAACGAGTCAGGCCGTAGTTGTATGTAATTTATTATGCTAATTTTTCTAATAAGTCGATATAGTTTTAATGAAACTTATAATCTCTTTGAAAATTTGGAGAGGTAGTTATTGTAAATTATACATACAATCAAAGTTATTTTTCAAATGTGATTTTTAATAGTATATAGATTTAAATAGATAAAATCAATTAATTTAGGAAGAATTCTTAGGTGTTGACGGATTCACCCGCTATCACCTGCAAATGCAAACACACCGGTTGGTAGCGTTTATTAAGAATTATTTAAACTTCTTTAAACCGCTTTACACCAATTTATACTGCTAAAATCCAAAGTTGCTTTTTGCAAGCGTTTGTGGTTGCAGATAGTTGCGGATGGGTGAAAAAAATAAAAATAAAAAATATTTAAAATTAAAAAGAATAATCTATAGAATTAGTTAGCTGAAATTTTTTTTTTAATAAGTTAAAATTGTAAAATTTATATAATATAATTATGAAATATATAAATAAATTTAATATTTTCTAATTAATATTTACTAAACACTTATCATAATTTTATACTAATTAAATCTTTAAATAAAAATTATTTTAATAATTAATTTTATTCTAATAATATAACTGTTGATGTTTTATATAGTTCTATAATATATTTATCTTGTTAATTTTTTATTTAAGTGTTACTGTATCCGCTAATCAGTCAGTCATAATTATCCCACAAACGTATCCATTTTTAATCATTTTATCATTCATTTAAAACGTTTAATAACGTTTGAAATTGTAATCGCACCCACTGCGGTTAAACCAATCAGGTCTTAGTTACGTCACTTAAGAGCCACTTGTTAAGTGGCGCGTGTCACAGTGTGACTGGATTGAGTCGTTGAGGAGAGAAAACTGTATTTTCTTCTATGCATTCGATCGATTCTGCGTCAAGGGAAATGTGCAGAAGTATCAGAACCGGTGGGAGTATCATTCACTTCGCCGATGAACTTGGAGTTTATCAGGTTCTTCCTCACTCCTGTTTTTGGGATTTCAATTATGATTTTGTTGATTCTTTAAAAATTAACTAGTTTAATCAATTTTTTTGTTAGCATTGTATTTATCTGAGAACTCAAAGTTATATAATTGTATAGTAAAAGATAGTTTGCTTTATAATTAATTCATTGTGTTTACTTGTAAAATGTGAATATGAATGAAAAATTGATTTTTAATGAGTGCCTTACTGGTATGCAATTGTTACTCTGATTTGTCTGTCATTTCTCACTTTACTAGTTTCTTCTTCTTAGATTGGAAAGTTTTGAGGTTATGTGAGATGTTGATACTGGCAAGTGGATGCTATGGCTATAGTAATGATAAAATCTGTCTTCTGAAATGTTACCTAACTTATGTTATGGGACTAGCATCTAAAGTTTGTTCAGGTTTATGTTTTTGCCTTAGGTGATCACAATGTTGCCACTAGTATAAGTTGTTCGTCACTGTCAAGGTTGTGTTGCAAGATTTGATTCATGTATGATTGTTTCCATGTTGAATTTGCATTTTATGAAATAACGTGGTTAATATGCTAAATTTTCTGATTAATTCTTTTTTTCTTAAGATCTCGGAAGCTATGATAGCCTCCGGTTCTAGTGTATGCAATGAATGAATGTTTTAAATTTAAAGGGCAGGTGTAAACCAAAAACCAACCACAAGGACGTCTGGTTAGGGTTGGGGAAAATATCCGCAACCGAAAATCCGAACCGAACCTCACCCGAAAAAATAGTTTGGAACCCAATCCAAATTGTTAAAATATCCGAATGGATCTTAAATACATGTATCCAAAAATCCGAATCCGAATCCGACCCGAACCGAAAACTGAATAGATACCCGAAAGATCCAAAATATATTTATATTTTAAAAATATTAATTATATTTACACTTATTATAACTTAAATACTCAATATTATAATTATAAACAAGAAAACAGTCATATTGCGACTACAAAAAGCGTTGCAAAACAGTCGTTAAATAAAGATTTACGACTAATTAGCGACTGAAAAGCATGATACCTAATAATTAGTCGATATATACAATAGTCGTGAAGTAGTCGCAATTTAGTGACTAAATTGCGATTAAATATTCGGGGACGCAGCAGAATCGCAATGTAGTCGGTAAATTTAGCTTCTAAATTGCGACTGAGTTACGACGAACCTGCGACTAAAATTGAAAGTCATTTATTAGTTGCTAAAGTACACAGTCGTAAATTAGTCACTAATTATCTGTAGTCGCTAAATATTCGCTTGTGTTTGTAGTTGTTATATAGTCGGTTGGTAGTCGCTAATTGCAGTAGATAAATAGTTGCAAAGTTTGCATCTAATATGTTACTAATAACTTGATGCACAGAAGATTACCAAAATATTATTAATTATTGAGATTTTCGTTTTATAATTTTTTTTAATAATAAATTTGGAAAATGTTATATAATACATAAATCAACTATAAAGTATTGTCTTACATAATCATTAAAATAAAAACAAAAGATTGCAGACATAATATTCAAGCAACAAAAGACAATTTGCGAACTTAATTGTAAGAAACAAGTACTCTGTATTCATGCACATACGAGGGGGTAAATTATATGAAGTCAATATCACAGGCCACGACGAATGATTACGAGACATCCCAAACGGATTGAATCCATCTGTACATAATCCAAGAAAATGGTATGGGTTTCTTGGGCAAACCGGGGATGTCGATCTTGAAAATATTTCCACTCCGCCGCATCAGACGGATGACACATTTCCCCCTCTTTTGTTTGGTGCTCTGCATACCATCTCATTGCCACTGCAGTTTTTTTGCTCTGATAGATTCTCTTTAATCTGTCAGCAGTAGGCATATACCATATACGACTATATGGTACATTAGTCCTACGACGTTGCTTTTACGGCTTCCATCTTAGTGAGTCACAAAAATTTAAAACTTCTGTATAATTTTGATAAAAATTTTGAAATTCGAATTATCCGAGATCCGAACCAATCCAAACCAAAATTATTTTTGGATATTTTTAATAAGATTTTTTCTATCCGATGATTCGAATATCCAGATAATTTGAACCGAATTATCTAAACTATCCGAATTCACATGACTAGTGGCAACTCTTAAATAATCTTAAAAAGGAACCTTCTGTATAATGGTTTCTTAAGGTACCTCAATAGAAAGATAATTTATATATTGTATATTAATAAAGAGTGAAAGAGATTTATTACTATATTTTTTTATGTGAAAAACTGGAGAATAACATTTCTTAATAACAAGAATATTAGTTAAGTGGTTTGTTTACCATTTAAGAGCATAATTAATTCTTTTCTTAAACTTAAAATGTCATAATCATCATCAATTAAACATATACAATTTTTTTAAAAGAAATTTTTTTATTGTTTGTATATAAATAGTAATTATGTAAAGCAAAAAATTATGAATTATTCTATTCCACCAGTTTGGTTAACTGAACTATTTTAGTCTATTTGTTAGCAAAAAACAAATTAGCACACAAAGTTGAAAACAGATAGCGTTAACTAAAGAGAAAAATACTAAATTAGCTTTAATAAATAATTTAATATAAAATATTCAAAATTTAAATAAATATTATTAATAAAATATAATAAATAATAAATAATAATGATATTTTCTTTTTTTTAATATAAAAAGGGTTCCAAAAATATTTGAAAACCATTTCCTAAAAATATGCAAACCATTACTGAAAATTAATATACCTTTCCTAAAATTGTAAGAACACATTTTTATACCTCCATTTTACAAATTTTTGATATAAAATTTTCATATATTAATAATCATATTTGTAAGCGTTTAAAACCATTTTATGTAAATAAAAATATTTTTTTAGATTGTTTACTACAGTTTTAGGAATTTTTCATTAAATATATGTAAACTATTCATAAAAATTAGTATTAATTTCTAAAATATTAAGAACATCGTATTTAAGCTTTAAATATTATATATATACATTTAATATATTATTTTAAGATATTTGTAATCATTTTTTTAGCATTTAAAATAAATTTGTATACATGTAAAACCATCATTTTAACATAATTATAATAATTTTTTAGTGTTTAAAATTATTTTATGTATGTCAAAATCATTTTTAAATATTTATTCACGTTTTAGGAACTCTTTTCAAAATATATGTAAACCATTCCAGAAAATTGTATAACTTCCTTAAAATTACATATCTAAGTGAGGGTTATGACTTATGGGGTAATTTATCTATACTAATATTAAGAGGAAATTTGGATAAATACCTTAACATGAGATTATATTTTGAAAACTACACCATCTTTTAATATTTTTGAAAACTATACTTTTGTATAAGTGAAATGACTAATTTAACATTATTAAAAATTTTAATAAATTAAATATTTAAATTGATTTTCTTATAAAAATAAATATATAAAATGAATAATACATATTTAGTATTTAAATATTTATTTTAAATTATAAATATCTGAATATAGTTGGAATTTGATATCTTAAATTTTGTATTTTTGAATTTTCAATTTCTAACTTTTTAAAACT
>OVBI01002720.1:0-17408 GCA_900406495.1 Sisymbrium altissimum | reverse complement strand
GGTTATTAGTGACATGGATTATAGTTATTAGTGACATGGATTTATTAATTTATTTTTTTTTAGAAATAATGTCAAATTAAAAAAAAAACTAATCAAGGGTGTTTATAGTCATTTCCTAAGATGTACAAAGATTCTAGTTATTTTTGAAAGTTTCTTTGTAATCTAGTTATTTATGTAAAGTTTGATGGTATTTTAGCTATTTTTTCTAATATAAAAGTCATAATATAATAATTAAGAACAATCACCAATTGTTAGGAAAACCTATGAAACCAAAAAACTCAAAAAATATCCCAAGTTCTCTTGTCCAGAAACATTGATCACATATCCCAAGTGTCATGTACCCTTCATCTCGTCTGCGTACCAATAGTACCATCCGTTATAAGGAGTACACTTAAAGGAGTATATAGAGTAGAGCAACTCTTCTTTAAACACGGTCTTCTTGTCCATCAAAGCAGGTGGATGAGGACGACCTCCCCTTTAACGATCGACAAAATTAGAGCTGATTGACCAAATAAACTCCCTAGTGAACAAATACAGGTGCGTACTATCGTCCCATAGTATAAAATTCAACATTGCATAAGTATATAGAGCAATCATAGATCCTTGATCTGCAGCCAATCTAATTGTAGGCTACTTCTTATAATACCTTCATATTATAACTACTTGAAGTAGTACTTACAGGGATCTTTGCACAAAATTCATATGACGAAGCATATTTGTTGTTCCATTTCTCTTTAAATCTAAAATTTTTAGCACTTTGCAATGATTTCATAGAACTTCACTATGCACACCATCTTCCATTTTCTCTCTGATCATTGTAAAGTGTTTCCAACACTTGGAGGTTTTCCTCTTGTTTCTACACTGTTTCTTCTTTCCCTGAACACTATCAGACATCTCTTGACCACCAGCAGCAACAGCATGACTATCACTTATCTCTTGATCCATATCAAGAGTTAAATCATCATCTAAGCGTAAAGAATTAGCATCATCCATTTTTCTGCAAAACGACAAATAGCAAATGAATGTTACCCAACCAATTCAATCTAAGGGAAAGCAACGCATCAATGTACAGGAGATGAAATCTAAACAACTATGGACATTCCTAATCAGCACCACCATCAAAGAACAAGAACAAGGGACAAAGTAGTCATCTAAGTATCAGTAAATAAAATTAAAGTAGACTTCTAGTTTTACCATTCAAAGAGCAAAACAAAGACAAAGACACTCTGAAAGCAACATCTAAGTTTCACCAATCACTTATCAACTAACATACTGTACGTCATTTTGGCAACATCAGTTTGGACACAGAACTAAAGCAACGACGAGTGAAACGAACATCAAACACAATCTAAAAATAAAGCAAAACAGTGAGCTTTACACTAAGAAGTTTTCAGTAATGCATTTTAACACACAGTGAGCATGCATGCATCAAAACTTCAATCAAGTAACGGCATTTTCTCAAGAAACAAAAGACCCATAAAGCTTCAGCTTTTGCATTTCACGATTCACTACCAAGACCTATAAAGCTTCAGCTTTTGCATTTCACGATTCACTACCAAGACCCTAAGACTGAAACTATAAGAGAAATTGGTTGAGAAATATACCTTCGTACGAAAAGAGAGAAACAACAACAGAGAGCGAGACTGCTTTTGGTTTTAGAGAATCAGCAATGCGAGATTGCGAAAGATTTGAGGCGACTAGAGTTCACAGTGGTGGAACTCTCGGCGAGAGAAAGAGAGACGAGAGTAAAAACTTCAAATTTAAAATATGGTCCGTCTATATTTTCATGTGGTCTCAGTCCAAATTGTCTATTAAACAAATTGTCCATTAAAAAAATTATCCATTTTGTCCGTTTTGAAAATTGGTGTGACCATGTCTATCCGTAAAAAATATGGACTGGGCTAGCCAATGGTCGGCCTGTCCATTTTACAGCTCTATCCCTAGTCTATTTTAAGAGCAGGCCATGGAATAAATACGAAGAGACATATATTTTTCTTATCATTATCTTTGATTACTCAGGATTCTTACCTAAGAAGAGGAGATAAGGAATCACGAAAATGAAGGATGAAGAGAACAACAGAAGAAAATCGAGATAGACAGAATCAGAAACTAAAAGTGGAAGAGATCGAAAGAGGATAAAATCTGAAGTTGAGAAAATCGAGACTCCAATTTGAGAACAAAAAAAATGTTGGCTGTATTAGATGGATGAGTATGAATTTTGGAAGAGAAAGATATGCAGATGAGAGAATTATACAAATAAACAACAAAACTGGAACTTGATTGGTTAGGTTTGAAATTACAATTTGGGATGAATAGATGCTAGTAGGAGAAGGGGAGAGAGAATAAAAATCGGATAATTGTAGTTTTGCAATGAAAGGAAAAAGATGTGTTGACATGGCAATATGCTAGAAAAAGTTATTTTATTATTACAGTCTTAATAGAGTTATAAAATTTGACAATTGTAGTTTAATAATAATCAATTAATCATGGTTATAACGAGTTTCTTGCTTTCTCCTTTATTCCTTTGGTGATATATAGAGACAGATATGACAATTGGACTGATCGATTGATCATACGTATTCGGATCATTCTGGCGAATAAATGCACACGTATATAGCCTATGTATAATATCTTTTCCGTTTTTAAGTTTATAAAAATGAAAAATCAAGAATCGACTTAAATGCCATGCAATCGAAAAAGAAGTTCCACTCACCGATGAAAAAGAAGAATGACGAATTTAAAGTCCACAATAAATAAAAAGGAGCTTGTGAATTATTATGATTCATTAGTGGGTCTACATACACATGTAGATTCTATGCGTTATGTTGAAGCAGCTGTTAAATTATTGTTTGATGCTCTTCCATAACTTAGTTTCTTCTGACAAAAAAATTCATATGTTCCTGCGTACGATGACTTCAGATCGGAGATGCAAAACGGGAAATAACCAAAAGTGTTTAGGATAGATGTTAAATACATAGAAGGAAGGATATTTAAGCAGTTTCATCTATGATAAATTAAATACAGGATATGTTGAGAAGTTATAGGAATTGTTGCTACACCTCTTCATCAAGAAAGCATGACTAGAGTCTTGTTTGGGTAAGATTATCTGATAATATTGCATCCATAATCTTGGGTGTGGATTTAGAGGTCATGTCAAGTCCCGCTTGAGGCGCTGCATCAATCAGAAGCTGGACAACTTCGTTCATGGTAGGACGGATTGTTGGAGTTCTGCTCGTACAACGGATAGCCACACGCAAGGCGTTAATCATGTCGGCTTTCGATGATTCCGATAATCTCTTATCTAGTGTCTCAATCAATCCTTCTTTTGTGTCAATCTTTGTTGACACCCAGTTCACTATATTCTTGTTCTCCCCGAAACACGAGTCCACCGGTTTCTTCCCCGTGATAAGCTCCATTAGCACCACCCCGAAACTGTACACGTCGCATTTGATCGTTGCTTTGGAGGAGTATGCATATTCTGCCATTACCAAATGCATATCGTCAATTAGCTAAAGAAAAAGTTATAATACATTAGTAAAAACACGAGGACATGAATTTTCAGGAACCATTCAAAGAGATGAAATTGATCCAATTCTTCAAAAACATTAATCACACCACTAACATCACCAAAAAATTATTTAAAGTAGCAAAATTCTTACGAATGGCTTGCGTTCTTAAGTTACAATAGTGATCGTATTTGGGCCAAGAACGCTTATATATATATATATTTCCGTTTTTGAAAAGGATCGTCAAGTCTTAAGAAATAAAGTTTACCTGGGGCCAAGTAACCATAGGTGCCAGCGATAACGGTTGTGGTTGAATCTTTCCCTCTAGCTTGCAACACCTTTGCAATGCCAAAGTCTGCAACTTTAGGCTGATAGTTTACATCCAACAAGATGTTTGTGGATTTGATATCGCGATGAATGATTGGCGGCGAGAGATCATGGTGAAGATACGCCAATCCTTGAGCAACTCCAACCGCGATTTGATGACGAGTAGGCCATTCTAGATGAACAAAGCCTTTGTGAAGAGCGTCCCATAAGTTACCATTAGGCATGTACTCATACACCAAAAGACTACAATCCAAACTTGAAAAATAGCTGAAAAGCTTGACGATGTTCTTGTGGCGAATGCTTCCGAGGGTCTCAACTTCGGTTTTCAACTCCTTGTTCAAATGCAATTTGTCTTCAGAAGCTGAGTCTTTGCTACTTTGGCTCCACAGTTTCTTCACCGCAACTACTTCTCCAGATTTAAGCTCTACTCTATAGACCGTACCCGAACCACCATGACCTACGATGTTCTTGTCCACAAGAGCTTCGAGAATCTCTCTTTGGTCGAAACTTATGCGGTGGAAACTCTTGACGTCGTAGGAGAAGAAAGAAGATGCTAAGGTCTCGTCTTGCTCTATCACTGCTCTCTTTTTACTCAACCGTTGTCTCAAGTAAACCATGATGCCTCCGAGGACTAGGATGAAAACTGAGACAAGAATTGCCCAGATTGAGCTCAGTTTCTTTTTGCTTCGAGCCGCTTGACACATTGGAAACTTTAAATCCGATGAACCAGCGTTTGCTGGAACACAGAGATTAGGGTTATCAGAAAAGCTTTCTACAAGACCTCCTCTTATCAGTGACACGGGGATGGGACCAGATAGTTGGTTGCTCGAAAAATTGATTGAGGTTGGGAGCAACTCGGAGAGGTCTTCAGGGATTCTTCCGGTGAGGCGATTACTGGAGAGATCAAGAACGTTGAGAGATTTCAGATTAGAAAGCGACTCAGGGATTGAAGAATCAAGGTGGTTGCCTTGCAGAACAAGTAAGTTTAGTTTTCTGAGCCTTCCAATCTCTGAAGGTATTGGACCAGCCAGGTGATTGTTGCTGAGATCAAGCTTGACAAGATTGGTAGCATGAGAGATTTCCCGAGGTATAACACCGGAGATTTTATTGCCCTGCATAAAAAGCTCTGACAAATTCCAACCGTTTCCGATTGAATTAGGTATTGGACCGGATAAAAAGTTGTAAGCCAAGTCGATGATGGACACATGAGGCAGAGCCGTAATTCCTTGTGGAACAGCTCCGACGAGGCGGTTACTCGCGACACGGAACCGTATAAGAGTCTTGCAACTACCATAAATGGCAGGGATCGAACCAGAGAACTTGTTTTGCAGGACAAGAAAGTACAAAAGCTTACCGGATTTGCAAACTTGGGTCGGAAGAGGACCCGAGAGGCGATTCTCCGAAACATCAAGAGCGATCATAGGCGAGGAAGCTCCGAGATTTGGCGGGAGTTCACCGGTCAAGTAGTTGTCGTACAGAGACAAAATCTTTAAGGTTCTTGAGTTACCAAGTGACTTGGGAATCTCACCGGTTAAGCTGTTGTTGTAAAGCTGAAGCACTCGGAGTTTTGGAAGACTGCATATTGATTCCGGTATGCTTCCGGTTAACCTGCTAACGGAGATATCTATGTCCGTGAGATTTTTGAGATTACCGATTTCCGCCGGTATACTCCCAGTTAAGTGATAGTTATAGTAAAGCTCAAGCTGCCGTAGGTTAGAAAGATTCCCTATTTCTTTTGGAATCTCGCCGGAGAGGAAATTTCCACTAAGCTCGAGATCAACAAGGGAAGTTAATTCCCCAATGGATCTTGGGATTTTACCGTGGAGCATACATGTCATGAGGAGCATGCGTGTGAGCTTCTTGAGTTTCGAGACATAATCCGGTAGAGTCCAGAGATCGAGCTCTGGGTTCTCATTGAAATTGAGATACTCTAAACCTGTGAGATTGAAAATCGAGAGTGGGAAGCTACCGGTGAAATGGTTCCAAGACATGTCGATGACTCTTAGAGATTTCATCGGTGAGAAATCAGGTAGTGTGGCTGTGAGATACAGAGAGCTCATGTTCAGCTCCCGAAGAAGAGAACACTCAGGGATGTTGTTGAGGAAGCTGCTGCTTCTATTCAGATGATTGCGAGGGAGACGAAGAACACGAAGGTTTGGGAAGTAAGAGCAAATCCCATCAGGAAAAATGCCGGAGAGAGACAAACCGGAAAGATCAAGATCAGTGACTAGCCCTTGACCGTCGCACCTTACGCCGGTGAAGTTACAGTAGTAAGTCGTCGCGGCGTCAGAGAGATTCCAAGAGGACAAAGCATCGCCGTAGAGAGAGTTTTTCATAAGCTTGAAGAATTGTGACTGTTGGTCAGAACTCATCAAGCCCCATGATTGGTTGTTGTTGAAGAAAAAGAAGAAAAGAACTAAAAATGGGAAAAATCTGAGACGCATTTCAGGAAAAGATCAAAAGGAACCAGGAGGAGCTACCTTGGGATGCAAGAAACAGATAAATTTTTGGTCTGAGAGGAAAAACTGAGGGGAAGAAAAAAGCTTACAACTTGAAAGACTGAAATTAATCATAGGCTTATAAAAACAAAACCAGGGTTGATGTTTTTTGTACACGATCAGAATCAGAAAGATGCATTTTACGAAAAAGATAGTTTAAAAAATAATATAATTGAAAAAGGAGCATACATATCCTACCTTTGCATAAAGAAGCTTTATGATTATACCCACTAAGTTATTATGGAGAATAACGTAGAGGTGTATGTAGCCAACTTTATACCTACGAAGCTTTACTTTAATTTCTTATTTTTAATCAGAAAAGAAAGAGTTGAATATCATTGAATCTGATACTAAAGAGTGCACAATCACCTGTCCAAGAACCTCGCTCTTGTCTCGACATGTTTTTTTGTTTGAGTTTTTTTGGATGGACATGGACACTACCATCCATGAGAGATTGCTATAATATATCAAAAAATTCTCACCATAATTGTATTATATTTACTTTTCTAGAATTGATCCGGAGCTAGCTTCAAACATGTCCCACAGAATCGGAAGCACGTACATACGTGACGACTTTGAAAATTTTAAAACTAATCCTTTTGTATATATGTTAATAAATACAAATGCGTATTGAAAATTTTAAGCACAATTCTGCAACAAGATCTATACACTAGTCGGATAATGGACCGCCGTAGAGAGTACAAACATATCGCTATAAAAGCAAGCCATCTGGAGGGTCTTCTAAAGGTGTTAGATCCGTGGTAAAGAATTAAAGATGTTGGATGCGGCTAGTTTCTTTTAATTTTGTGGATTTTTGTATATGATAAAGTCGCGAGATTGAATAGTCTAACCGCTCTCTTTCGATCGATTGACACTCATCTCTAAGAAACTTGAGACAGAAATATAGTAATTGTGCGTTAGTTTATCTGAGACAAAACGATTAACAATGTTCAGGTAATATGAAATCATATTCCCGGCGAGAACTTATTATATTTAATTTCATAGATTCAATCTTTTTGGTATTTATGTAAATGTTGTAACCGTTTAAATGAACGACTGCAATTGCTTAAATAAATATTTGCACTTGTTCAAAGAAGTAATGAAATGCCTTTGGAAGATCGAATAAGAAGATGCAGGACCGAGCTGTCAAGATGGAAGGAAGTCTCAAATCCTAATTCTGAGACTGAGATTCAAAGACTTAAAATGGTCCATGAGAAAAAAATTGAAAAGATTCTGCCTAAT
This sequence comes from Sisymbrium altissimum, assembly GCA_900406495.1. Classification (NCBI taxonomy): domain Eukaryota; kingdom Viridiplantae; phylum Streptophyta; class Magnoliopsida; order Brassicales; family Brassicaceae; genus Sisymbrium; species Sisymbrium altissimum. The sequence goes on along the minus strand of OVBI01002720.1, from coordinate 9,835 downwards.
TGGTCAATTATGCAACAAACAAAGCGAGACTTGGCAAGAACTTACAAGGAACAATTTTTTACTGGCAATAAAAGTGATGAAACATGGCTAAAAGCAAGTCACAACAACAACAAATTTTACAATAATTGTGTTAAAAGCCGGAAAGGGAGGAATTGGATCCATATGCTGATTGACAAGATTGACTGTGGGAAGGAGAATGTAGCGGCTGACTACCTTTATGGAGATTTTCACATCCACGAATCATGTGGATTTGGAGACTCTATTTGTAAGTTTCAAGCAAACAGTGACATTAGCTATGAATGCAAAATTAACTTTAGCATCAAAAGTAGCAGTAACCCCGGTGTTGATAGCTTATCTAGCTGCTCTTACCAAGATTTTGGCAAATAGTCGGACTAAGCATCACCATAGAAGTTCAAGATTTCTTTAGAACTGCTGTTTTTCCCTCTGAATGGAATTTCATTCAGCTATGCCTCATCCTCAAGATCCAAAACCCTACTAGAATGACAGATAAAACCTATTAGCTTATGCATTGTCCACTACAAGATCGTCGCAAAAATCTTGTGTGGAAGATTGAAGAAAATTCTTCCATACATCATTTTAGATACTCATGGAGCTATTGTTTCAGGGAGACTAATATCTGATAATATACTCATTGCACATTTCTATGAAATGAAGCACACGCTGAAACAAATGATGGAGAATATGGGCTTCAATGAGAAATGGATACAATGGATCATATTTCGTGTCCAATCTATCCCTTATACGCTTTTGGTGAATAAAAACCGGCAGGTTTCACCAAACCAGAAAGGGAAATTAGGCAGGGAGATCCCTTATCTCCTTTTTGGTTATTCTTTGTGCTGAAGCTTTGATGAATGTCATGAATAACTCTGCAGCTCAAGGTAGACTTCATGGTGTACATCCTAATGTTTTTAAAGGTCACCAAAGAACTCCATGTATGCAATATATTGCATAATCACAAGAGAGAGTGCACCTGTTGACATATCATGGTTTTTGCAGGTTTTTAAACCATGATATCTCTTGTTTTATTGTGTTTTATAGTTGTTTTTCGAGTCTTAATGAGTCTTTACAGGTCATAGCATGAAATAGGCGTTTCAAGAGTATTTTGGAGCTTTTGGAGTCAAGCACACGGATTGGAAAATTAGGCTGGACGAGTATAGAGTTTTCTGCAACAATTCATGAATGGTGTCGTGTGACACCCGCGATAGTGGCGTGCGACACTAGTGACGAACCGGTTTTTAAAGTTTCGGAAGTTTTCCTTTTCAACCCGGAGTTTCCCGGTTTAACCAAAACCACCTCAAGACATGTATTTAAGTATTTTTAGGGCTTTAGACGTGAGGCATATTATTCTATTGAGAGTTTTTAGCTTGAGACTTGGAGAGGGATTTTGAGAGCTTGAGGAGACGATTCCAAACTCTGTTTGTGCCGAGAGAAGAAAGAATTCAAACATCTTTACTTATATTAATCTCTTTTATGCAATCTTATTTATTCATGATGTTTGGTTCATTCATTATGTCTGAGTAGTTTGTTTGTTAGGTTTAGGGTTTTCAAAGGTAAAAGAAAGATTGTGAGTTGAATCGAACTTGATAGGGAAATCATTAGGTTCTTCATCTAAGATTAAGCTTAAAGCTGTTTCTAACTTGATCACTTAGAAATCTGAACTTAGGTTGATTGATTGGCGCGGAAGCGTGATTAATAACTTGATTTATCTTATTTGAGCAAAACGATTATTCGCAAAAGAATTTGGTCTAGGAGTTTTGTGAACGAACAAACCTGAACTTAATGCTTGTCTTAGCTATTGAATTTGCAAAGGAATTAGGGATTCTTAGGTCTAGACATATATAGTCTCTGCAACAGAAATTGGTTGATTATATCATCATGATTTGAGTTTAAGAACAGTACTTAAATAATTCCCTATCGGTTCGATCAGCTTGCAATCCGGTTTTACTTGCGAAACACCCGAAGCCTAACCTTTGTCTCATTGATTTTAAAACTCGTCTCAACTCCTGCGATTGTTACTTTACTTTGTTTTCACAATTAACTAATTTTATTTGCTTAGCGTGATTTAGACCAAAGAGTTTGTCGCATAACTTTAGGTTTCTAGGGATTCAATACCTTCTGTACTACATCGGCGTTTCTGTGCACTTGCGGATAGATTATAGGAGTAATTAAAACTCTATCAAGTTTTTGGCGCCGTTGCTGGGGATCTATTAGATTCTCTTCGAATTCTTTCTTATAAAGTTTCGTCTAAGCTTTTCTTTTTAGTTTTTAGTTACTTACGCACTTTTCATCTTTCTGATTTTCGTTTCAGGTGCATGCAACCTCGTGGAACTAGGAGCAACAAGGATAAAGAACTTGTTATTCTCAGCAATCAAGAGTTAGCACATCTACAATGTATAAGCAGGAAGACGCAAAACCCACAGCAATGGTTGAGCCTGCTGATGTGAACGTTGACGCAGACGGAAACCGACGCAATGCGCAGGGTCAAAGACTTGACGCTGATGGGAACGTGATTCTGGAGCAAGCTGATCCCCAGAATGCAAACAACGACCATGTATTGATCCAACATGAGGCGGAAGAAGAAGATCGCACTCTCACGGACTTCAACCGACCAGACCAATTTTACGCAAATCGGTCCGCGATCCACCCACCATCCTTTGCGAGGAACGACTTCCCGATTCAGCCTCAGTACTACACACTGATTGGACAGCATCAGTTCCATGGTTGTCCAGACGAGCACCCAATGGATCATATCGAAAAGATTGAAGATCTGGTTGGCAGAATCAAAGCTAATGGAGTTAGCTACGATTTCTTGTTTTGCAAGCTTTTCCCTTACTCCCTTGCGGGAGAGGCTGCAAGNTTGGGAAGCAACGAAGAATGCATTCCTCAATCACTTTTTCGACGATGCGAGATCTGAAGAGTTGAGAACCAGAATCTCGACTTTTGCTCAAAGCCCAACGGAATCCTTCAAGGCAGCTTGGATTCGTTTTCAGTCATACCCGAGGGACTGTCCGCATCATGGTTTCAGTCAAGGTCAGCTCCTTAACACCTTCTTCAGAGGTGTTGACTGGAGGTACCAGATGTTAGATTCCGCATCTAACGGGAACTTCATGACAAGGAGTCCAAAAGATGCTTTGACTCTGATAAAAAACCTAGCGTCCAGCAACAGCACGATGATGTCAGACCAAGAGAGGCAGAAACAAGCTGGAAGAGTCGGAAGCAGTCAAATCGCAGAAGTGTAGGCTAAGCTAGATTCGGTGCATAACCTGTTGCTGGGAAAGAATAAGAAAGCTGTTCACTTTGCTGCAGAAGTTGAAGATTTCGAAGAGAATGAGCCTGAGGATGTTAATTTCGTTGGTGGAGGATACCAAGGACAGAGATTTCAGTATGGTCAGGGTAATCCGGTTCAAGGCAGTGGTTACACTAGGACTTATGGAAGTTCAGCTTATCAAGCACCGTCACCCAAGTCCTTAGAGTCAAACGAGATTAAATCTATGTTTGAGAGGCTTCTTGAGGGTCAGCAGAAACTGGAGACAACTTTCAATGGTAAGATGGACATGATGTATACTAATTTGAATGAGAAATTTGAGGCTCTTAACTCCCATGTCAAGAAATTGGACATCCAAATTGCTCAGACTGCATAATCAGTAAAGAGACAAGAAGGATTTTTCCCGGGTAAGAGTGACATGAACCCAAGACAACACATCAATTCAATCACTTTGGGGAGTAGAAAAGTAATGAAACCAGTGTCTGGAGAGGATGTGACTGCAGAGGATTTTATGATGTGACTGCAGAGGATTTTATGATGCTTGAAGAAGATGACAGTTCTTGGTGTTTCTGCATCAGTGTCACCCGATACCATGGAGTATCACGCGACACCCTCATCATCAGTGTCACCCGACACCATCGAGTGTCACCCGACACCCTCTGTAGACGAATCAGACTCGAGAAAGACTGTTGCGAGCTCAACCCAGAACACTTCTGAAGCCAAAAGACCACCTGAAGTTACCATAGAACGAGTCTACAATCCCAGGGTTCCATATCCAGAGCCAAAGAAGTCAAAGAAGGAGACTAAAGACGCTAGATACAAGGCGATGGTGGAGAAGTTAGTTAAAAAAATCCCTTTCATTGATACAGTCAAGACTTCACCTACTTTTGAACGTGATGAAAAAGAGGATGGTTGAAAGTGATTTGAGTCCTGAGGAAGGAGTATTGATCACTAAAGATCTCAGTGGAATTCTCTTAAATAAAACAGTCTCAAAGAAAGAGAAGAAGGTGAGGGTTTCTGAACAAGCATGTGCTATGATTCAGAATATGGTCCCAGAGAAGCTACCTGATCCAGGGAGTTTTGTGCTAAATTGTTCGATTTCAACATACAGGTTTAAGCATTCTCTTTGTGATCTCATATCAGGTGTCAACCTCATCCAGTTTTCAGTTTCTCAGCGTGTGGGACTGATAGACTTTAAGCCAACAAGAGTCTCCTTGATACTTGCTGATAAGTCAGTACGGATCCTAGAAGGTTTGCTTGAGGATGTTCCGGTTAAGATAGGCAAGTGCTTTATCCCTGCAGATTTCATTGTTTTGAAATACAATGAAGAGCCTAAAGATCCTCTTATCTTGGGAAGGCCATTTTTAGCGATTGTAGCAGCAATGATTAACTGCAAGAAAGGGACGATAGAGCTTAATATTGGTGATGAGGTGATGAATTTCAGTATGGACAAGGAAAGAAAGAGACCTACCATCGATGGTCAGACTTTCTCTATAGAGATCTCTGCGGATGCTGCTCCCCTCAAGAAACAATTAGTCTCTTCTGCTAGTTCTGAAACTCACTTGGATGACATTACTGCTGGGTATGTCAAAAAGTTGGATACTGATGAGAAAGTGAACAAGCAGGTTTTCCATGAAGAATTGGCTGAAACTTCAGAGAAAATTGCTAAGATAGAAAATTGGAGTGGAGATCATCTCTTCATGACTAGAGCCAAAGAAGAGGTTCAGATCAATGTCCACGTGCCTGAGGACGATGTTTTCATGATGGAGATGAGAATTGCAGAGTTGAATCTCAGAAAAACTGCAGGAATTCGAGTTGCAGGTTTGGTATCGCCCGACACTACCTTTGGTGTCGCACGAAACCGTTCACGAAACAGTCGACCAAAACTTATTGTTTTCAGGAAGATTCTACTGCTGAAGGTCCAACAATTAACTGTTGTTAAACAGAATGCTCAACACATCATACCCCATTCACCTCCATTCAAGCAAAGGTACACACTTCCTCGATCCAACTCTAAACCACCCGATATCATCCATCATACACCTCCATCTGTTTCACTTTCATGCAAGCCACAAGATTCTCGTAGAAAGCTTGGTGTTTCTTTTGATGATTCTGCAGGAAAGAAAAGTATCCCTCCCAAATCCCACCCCGTTGCTATTCCTCCATTCCTTGGTAGATCTCATGCTTCCACTGCATATACACCTCCATGGATAATGAGACGTCTTTTCAAGAGGCATTCATTGCCTCTTTTTGACCCACCTGATACCTAATTCTAGACACAGTCAAGCTGATGACTGAAAACAAGCGCTTAGTGGGAGGCAACCCACTTTTCGGTAGGATTTTCTTTTATTTTCACTAATTTTGTTTTTATTTTTCTAGTGTCAAAAAAAAAAACATAAAAAAAAAAAGATTTGAAGAATGACTTGTATTGCATGCCACCACTGCTAGTGACTCTCGACACCGCGTCCAGGAGTCACATACACTGGTTACTTTTTCTTCTCTTTGTCTTTTGATTTCTCTTTTGTTTTTCTATTTTCTTTCCGACCTTCTGATTTAATCACACTGCGGACAGTGTTGAATAAGTCTGGGGGAGGAAAATACTAATGTATTTTTCTTTTGTTCTTTTTGTGTCTTATTTGAGTCAGTTTGTGTCTGTTTTATTGAGTAAAAACTTGTTGGAATTATGAGCTGTTCCTTGAATTAACCGTATTGCTAACACATGAATGACCACCCTTTCAGCCATTGACTACAGATCTTACTGAATGAAAAACCCGAGAGTGGATTGATCTACCATTGACGCCCATATCTGTGTGGACATTTGACAAATCCAGAGCTGACTTCGCACCTAACTTGACTTACTTCTTCTCATCTTGGGGCTTGGTATACATTGAATCGGATTCCTTGTTCAGGTCGGAAAAGATTGGTCTGTGATTATGGTAGCCCTATCTCTTCCCTTCAATGTCGAAAAAAAGAGTTATAAGTTAATGAGAGGTGATCGAGAGTGATTGACGGTGATCCTGTTGATTCTTTTGCTTCATGAATATTTGCACAGAGCATTCAGTCGATAAAAAAATAAAATGATACCCTAGTAGGGAAAAATCGACTGAATGGAAGTGAGAAAAGAGAGAGGAAATCCTGAAGCAGACCTTTTGAATTAGGATACTTGAACATGTAAGAGTCCATGTGTTCTTTGATCGATACTCCCTCGATGAGACTGCACGCTTAACTTTAAAAGAGGTCAGTTATTAATGAGATCTTCCCTAGGTCGGCACTCTGTGAGGTTGAGATGATAACTGATGAATGCCTAATGAAGCTATGGTGATGGAATCAATAAGATGATCGATGGTTTTGAACCAAGAACTTGCGGAATAGCTCTTGAAACCGCGGCTTAGTCTCAGTCTGGATATGAGACACCAAAGAGAAACTAAGGGTTTACTGGATATGACACACCAACAGATGAATCTATACTTTGAAAGAGATTTCTGAATAAAAAGATAGATTGATTTGACAAATGAGTTTACAAGAGAATATAAAGAAAAAGAAAAGAAGGAATGTGGGGAAACGAACTAGTCTTGGAACATGCTCCGAGACTAGACCACATTAAACACACAAAGACTAAATTCAAATTCAAAATAGACATGGTTTGACTGAACTCTTAAAATATGTCCAAGTACCGATTTAGGTTGGTCTTCCTAAAGATGAAGAAAGCTTCCGGAATTTGTAAGGTATTCCTGAATAAGACATAAGCTTCCTGATTCGTGAAAGTTTTCCTGAATATGGCCTCTGATCAACGAATGGATGATGTGAAGTGATGCTCAAGCCTCATTAAAAAACCTCATTTGGAAAACCCAGTGGGACAAAACCAAAGTAGAGAAAAAGAGCACTTGAAGCAGCACTTGTCCATTCATTGATGCACTTGAGCTTCCAAAAAGACCAATGTGGCTTGGACGGATTCTTCTTCACTCCTGCCCAAGCGTCTTAGTAACATTCTAATGGTTTGGTTGAATAGCTTGGCTCTGGATCGAGTCATAGGTCCTCTTGGCACTTCTAGCATGTCCTTATCTCCTTGCAAATCCTCAGCTATAAGCTCTCCTTCATCCGGTTCAAGCACTGGTTCAAACTCCTCATCCATGATCATATCATTCCCTCTTGGTTGAAAAATATTTGCCCTCAAATCTTCTTTATCTAAAACAAAGGGAACTAAATCAGAAACATTGAAACTTGAACTTATATCATACTTACCTTGAAGATCGAGTTGATAGACATTGTTACTGATCCTCCTTGTAATGGTAAATGGTCCATCAATTATAGGCATTAACTTGGACCGCCTTTCTCTTGGAAATCTTTCCTTTCGCAAGTGAACCCATACTTGATCTCCCTTCTCAAAGATCATACTCTTTCGGTTCTTGTTGGCTTGCTTAACATAGAGCTTGGTCTTTTCTTCTATGTTCTTTCATGCCTTTTCATGTATTTTTTGGACCAACTCAGCCTTTTTTTTTACCATCAATACTTGTTCTTTCACTCAAAGGTACAGGCATTAGATCCAAAGGAGTTAGTGGATTAAAACCATAACCAACTTGAAAAGGTGAAAACTAAGAAGCAGAATGCACATCATGATTATAAGCAAATTCAATGTGAGGTAAACATTCTTCCCAAGTTTTCAAGTTCTTTTTTATTAATGCACGCAAGAGTGTCCCTAAAGTTCTATTAACCACTTCAGTTTGTCCATCAGTTTGAGGATGACAAGTAGTAGAGAACAACAACTTAGTTCCTAGCTTAGACCACAATGTCTTCCAAAAATAACTAAGAAACTTAGTATCCCTATCTGAAACAATGGTCTTAGGCACTCCATGCAATCTAACAATCTCTTTAAAGAACAAATCTGCTACATGAGATGCATCATCCGTTTTATGACAAGCAATAAAATGAGCCATTTTTGAAAATCTATCTACAACCACAAAGATAGAATCCTTTCCTGTCCTAGTCCTAAGCAAACCTAACACAAAATCCATTGATATATCAGTCCATGGATGCATAGGGATAGGGAGAGGGGTATACAAACCGTTTGGCTGAACCTTTGATTTAGCTTTCTTACATGTTTCACATCTTCCATAGATTCTTTCAACTTCTCTCTTCATATGGGGCCAATGGAAGTGATCTTTCAATACCTCAAGTGTTTTAGAAATGACAAAGTGTCCCATAAGACCTCCTCCATGTGCTTCCTTTGAAAATAAATCTCGAAGAGAACAGCTAGGTACACACAGACGGTTATCATAAAAGAGATAACTGTTTTGTTGATGATAATGCCCTGAAGCAAACTTAGCACAAGCTTTGTAAACTTCTTGAAAATCAGGGTCAGTATTATATAACTCTTTAATCTGGTCAAAACCTAGAATTTTGGCATCAAGAGTTGAAATTAAGACATACCTTTGGGATAATGCATCAGCGACTACATTATCTTTACCTTTCTTATATTTGATAACATAAGGAAACGATTCTATGAATTCCACCCACCTTGCGTGTCTCTTGTTGAGCTTAAGTTGGCTTTTCATGTACTTTAGAGACTCGTGATCAGTGTGTATGACATACTCCTTAGGCCATAGATAGTGTTGCCATGTTTTTAAGGCTCGGACCAAAGCATAGAGTTCTTTGTCATAGGTTGGGTAGTTCAGCATATAGCTCCTCCAAGTTTCTCACTGAAGTAGGCAATTGGTCTCTTGTCTTGCATCAGCACAGCTCCAATTCCTATTCCTGAGGCATCACACTCAATCTCAAAAGTCTTTAGAAAGTCAGGTAAGATAAAAAAAAGGCGCATTAGTTAATTTATCCTTAAGAGACTGAAACGCTTCTTCTTGAGCTTGCTCCCATTTCAATCCTATGTCTTTCTTGATGATCTCCGTGAGTGGTGCATCAATAGTGCTAAAGTCCTTGACAAAATGTCTATAGAACCTAGCAAGGCCGTGAAAACTCCTCACTTCTCCTACGGTTTTTGGACAAGGCCATTATCTAATAGCTTTGACTTTTTCTTCATCCACCTTAACACCATCTGCACTTATAATGAAACCCAAAAAGGAAAGATTATCTGTGCAAAAAATGCACTTCTTCAAGTTGGCAAATAGTTTTTCCTTTTTAAGAACACTTAAAACAGATTCAAGATGATTAATCAGACACACTTTTTTTATAAATTAAGATGTCATCAAAGTAAACTACAACAAAATGTCCAATGAAAGCTCTTAGAACATGATTCATAAGTCGCATGAATGTACTAGGTGCATTTGTTAAACCAAATGGCATAACTAACCATTCATAAAGCCCATGCTTAGTCTTAAATGCAGTTTTCTNAGTTTTCCATTCATCCCCTTCTTTCATCCTAATTTGATGATATCCACTTTTTAAATCAATCTTAGAGAATATGCAAGAACCATGCAATTCATCAAGCATATCATCTAATCTAGGAATAGGGTGATGATACTTCACCATGATTGTTGATTACTCTATAATCAACACACATGCGCCAAGTTCCATCCTTCTTTGGCACAAGCAGAACAG
>OVBI01002719.1:0-17435 GCA_900406495.1 Sisymbrium altissimum | reverse complement strand
TATAAATATTATTAAAACATTTCGAGTGTTATTCATTTTTTTATTTAGAAATCTGTATAACATTTATAAATCTAAATAAAATATTATAATTTTCAAATCTAATAATAAATATGTACAAATTCGAACGTTTTCTTTCGGGTTTTAATTTTTATATTTTTACCAAACAAATCTACTCAAATCCAATCAAATTCATTATAAAATCAAATACATAAATAAATTTGTATAATTGAATAACATATAATTTTAATTAGGATTTATAAATCATAAAATCAATAACACTTGATTTCATTTAAATTTTTAAATTCATTAAAATACATAAATCAATAATCACTTTCAGCTTAAGTCGATGATATGTTTTTGAAAAATATCGGCTAAAAAGAGATCATCCGGTAGGTCAAGTAAATTAACACGAATTGGTCTGCGACTGTGAATTATTTGAATGATTTGATATCTAGTTTGGAAAAAGTAACTGACTAAAATTTCGGTTTGTTTGAACCAGTGGCTGTTTTGAGGATGTGTACTGTTTTGAGGATGTGTAACATGCGAATGCGAAAGAAAGAGTTTTTCTTTTTTAAATTTTCTTTATATAAAGGACAAATAGTATAAAAGCAAAAACCCAAATTTTAATAGAGAGTATAAGACCAAATATTTTTAAGTTTTTTTTGGCTATTCCTGATTTGATATTTTGTTATTATATTATAACACTCTCCCTTGATTATCTAATTTTACTTTACGTACTGTCTCGTTATATAATAATTATTTTTAAACCATCATGGATATAGTGAATATCTCGTTCTTTCAATGATTACCAAAAATCTGCAGGATCTTCTTTGATGATATATTCATCTTTTAAACCATCATGGATATGGTGGCGTAAAAATATCATGGTCTTCGCCTTTTTCTCATCGGACGTGGTTTCCGATTTATCGATAGTATCAAGAAGTCAGTTTCCTCTTAGGTGCATCTTTGCACTTACTGTCCATGTCATATAATTTTTCTCATATATATCAAGGGTAGTAATTTCGAGATTCGTCAAATTTGACATGATAACTTTTCGGTATAAGAACACTCGTACTTATAACGTGTTATAAATTTATTATGATTTATAACAGTACAGAGTTAATGGGAGAGAGAGAGGAATTTTTGAGGTAGCTTTTTACTTTTTTTTATCGAGAGCTTGTCTTACAAAATGAAGTAACTCATGCCTATATATAGGCAGTCCAAAGTAGCTAAGACGGTAGAAACTAGAAACTTACTCTATAAGAAACTTAATCACTAAGTCTTTGGATAATCATTATTATATTATAATACTACCCCCTTGATTATCTAATTTTACCTTACGTACTGTCTCGTTATTTAATATTTACTTTTAAACCATCATGGATATGGCGATCAAACCTTTCTTTCAATGATTGCCAAAGATCTGCAGGATCTTCTTTGATGATATATTCATCTTTTAAACCATCATGGATATGGTGGCGTAAAAATATCATGGCCTTCGCTTTTTTCTCATCGGACGTCGTTTCCGATTTATCGATGGTATCAAGAAGCCCGTTTCCTTTTAGGTGCATCTTTGCACTTACTGCCCATGTCATATAATTTTTCCCAGATATATCAAGGACAGTAATTTCGAGCTTCGTCAAATTTGATATGATAACTGTATTATAAAAATTGAATTTTAAAATCATAATAATTATTTTTTTCTTTTAAAAAACAGAATTTAAAATGCATAAATTTAAATTGAAGAATTTAAAGATAGAATTTAAATTTCATAATCTAAAGGGAGAATTTAAATAGCAGAATTTAAATGCGGAAATTAAAATTTTGAGGAGGCAAAGCCTGCCATATGATCTGAGGAGATATAGTCTTCCATATGATCATGATCGTGAAGGCATAACCTACCATAACGATCCGTTCGGAGAAGGTAGAGCCTATCTTTCCGAAACATATAAACGGAGAAAGCATAGCCTTTCTTTCCGTATATAATAAACTGAATATAAATAGAAATTAAATTAAAAAATGAATATAAATCAAAATTTACGTTTTCGGTATAAGAGCACTCATGCTGATAACGTGTTATATAATAATTACTTTTATATAAGTGAGTGAAAGAGATATTATATTATTCTAACTAGTAAACAAGAGAACTTCACATGGCAGAAAGAAAGTGGAAAATCTGTTTGTTTTCAACTTGAACTTATATTCATTAGAAGGTAAAATGCCTATTTATAGGCTGTAGAAAACCACTAGTATAAGATACAAACTTTACACATGTACTCAAATTTGGTAAAAAAACTTACATGTTAAGAAAACTTATACCTTAAGTAAGATAATATAATAGATAATTACATATTATTTAATATTCCCTCTTAATTATTTATTTTATATTACATACTGCCTCGTTAAAACCTTATTATGGACACACCCAATGGGATAAAAGCCATGACAAGGAAAAAAGAGTACAGTAACATAATCTCCCCCTGAGAATAGTAGGAGTAATCTTTACTTCATAAGTCACGTAGAAAACGCATCCCGATATTATGTACGTGTTTTCTGAATGTAGTGGTCGGAAGCGCTTTTGTGAATAAATCCGCTGCATTTTCACTTGAACGAACATATTGAATATCTACTTCTTGGTTCTTCTCAAGTTCTCGTATGTAAGAGAAAAATCTTGGAGGAATATGCTTCGTTATATCACTCTTGATATAGTCTTCTTTAATTTGGACGACACATGCAGAGTTATCTTGAAACACTTTTGTTGGCTCTTTCTTTGTAAGAATTCCACTTGATTCTTGGATATGATGAGCCACAGACCTAAGCCACACACATTCTCTACATGCTTCGTGAAGCGCAATGATTTCTGCATGATTTGATGAAGTTGCAACCAAAGTCTGCTTTTGGGAACGCCATGAGATCGCTGTTCCGCCATTTGTGAAAACGTATCAAGTTTGTGACCGAGCTTTATGTAGGTCTGATAAATATCCTGCATCTACAAAACCAACCAAACCAAACTCGGGGTTTTTTTGGATAAAATAATCGTAAATCAATACTACCTTGGAGGTAACGAAATATATGTTTTATTCTGATCCAATATCTGCGTGTTGAAAATGAACTGTATCTTGCAAGTAGATTAGTAGCAAATGCTATATCTGGTCGAGTGCAATTTGCAAGATACATAAGCCCACCGATAGCACTCATATAAAGTATTTCTGGACCTAATATTTTTGCGTTATCTTCACAAGGTCTAAATGGATCTTAATTGACATCAAGTGATCTATTGACCATTGAACTCCAATGGTCAATAATTGGAGTACTCAAAGGAGTCGCTTTTTCCATATAAAAACGTTTTAAGATCTTTTTGGTATAATTTGACTGATGCACAAATATTCCATCTCGGAGATGCTCAATCTGGAGCCCAAGACAAAATTTTGTTTGTCCGAGATCTTTCATTTCGAACTCTTCTTTCATATGAGTTCTTGCATCATCAATCTCCTTTTGAGTTCCAATTATATTTAGGTCATCAACATATACAGCAATGATCACAAAACCAGACGATATTTTTCTAATAAATACGCAAGGGCATATCGCATTATTTACATAGCTTTTGCTCAACAAGTATTCACTTAAGCGATTATACCACATGCGTCCGGATTGTTTTAATCCGTAAAGTGATCGCTGTAATTTGACTGAGCATATTTCTTTAGACCTTGAGCTTAATGCTTCCGGCATTTTCAATCCTTCAGGGATTTTCATGTATATATCATTATCCAGTGATCCATACAAGTATGCTGTCACAACATCCATAAGGTACATATCTAGCCTTCTAGATGCCGCTAGACTCATTAAGTACCTGAATGTGATTGCATCCATAACCGGAGAATATGTTTCTTCGTAATCAATTCATGGTCTTTGAGAAAACCTTGGGCAACAAGACGTGCTTTATATCTTGTTATTTCATTTTTTTTTCATTTCTCTTTCGTACAAACACCCACTTGTACCCTACTGGTTTTACACTTTCAGGTGTTGTGATAATGGGCCCAAAACACTTCTTTTATTGAGGGAGAATAATTGAGTTTGTATGGCCATCTTTCATTTCTCCCAATAATGTCTTTTCTGACATTCTAATATGGACCTTGGATCAGGATCATCACTTTCTTGATCAATTTCTTTAGCTACAGAAAAAGAAAATATTCCATCAATATCTTTTATTTTATTTCTAATCCGTAACTCTTTATTTTGGGCATAATTGATGGAAATCTCATATTTTTTTGTTTCTTTTTCATCGTTTGGATTTTCTTCATTCTCGGGTTCTTTTAGAATCTTTTTATTTATGTCTTCTTGACATTTCTCTTCAATCGGTTCTTCTTGAACCTTTTTACTTTGTTCTCCCAAATTCTTTTTCTTTCGGGGATTTTTATCTTTAGAGCCCATCGGCCTCCCCCTCTTTAACTGAACTCTAGGTTCATTTGCTAAGTTCTTATCAGTCTGTTCTTCGGGAACAGTGATTCTTGATGGAACATTAGCAGCATGTATATATGATTTTGTCACTCTTTTTGTATCTGTGAACGCATCTGGTAACTGATTTGCCAAGTTTTGCAAATGTAAAATTTTATGAACTTCAAGTTCACGTTGTCTCGTAGGGGGATCAATGTGCAACAACGAAGGTGTGCACCATGTAATATCTTTAGGAACTTCTTTAATTCCTCCCCCTAACGCTGGAAATTCATCTTCATTAAAATGACAATCGGCAAATCTTGCCGTAAACATATCACCAGTTGTCGGTTCAAGATATCTAATAAAACTTGGTGACGTATATACCCAATATATATTCCTAATCTCCTTTGTGGCCCCAATTTTGTTCTTTGCGGTGGTGTTATCGGCACAAAAACCGCACTTCCAAATACACGGAGATGGGATATATTTGGCTCTTGGCCGGATGTTAATTGTATCAGGGAGAATATATGATAAACATTTGGTCTTATTTGGAGTAGTGCTGCTGCATGCAAGATAGCATGACCCCATACTGAAATTGGGAGCTTTGTTCTCAATATTAACGGTCTTGCAATTAACTGCAACCGTTTAATCAAAGACTCAGCCATGCCATTTTGTATATGAACATGGGGAACTGAGTGTTCAACATTGATTCCCATTGACATACAATAGTCATTAAATGTCGATGAAGTGAATTCACCAGCGTTATCAAGTCTTACTTTCTTAATTGAATGTTCAGGGAATTATGCTTTCAACCTGATTATTTGGGCAATGAATTTTGCGAAAGCCATATTTCGTGTGGTCAAAAGACACACATTTGACCATCTATTAGATGCATCAATTAATACCATAAAATATCGGAATGGCCCGCAAGTGGGTGAATCGGCCCACATATATCACCATGTATTCTCTCTAGATATACAGGATATTCATTCCCAACTTTAGCTGGTGATGGCCGAGTTATGAGTTTTTCTTGAGAACAAGCATTGCATTAAAATTCGTCCGATTGTAAGATTTTCTCGTTTCTCAACGGATGACCATTAGAGTTTTGCACAATTTTTTATCATCATGACTGAACCAGGATGCCCCAGCCTTTCATACCAAATTTTAAATGTATTAGTAAACTTCGGGTTTACCGTAACATATGATTCAGTCGTATTTATTTTTGTGCAATATAATCCACATGACAACATTTTCAATTCTTCCAATGTATGTTTCCTCTCTGATGTAATGCAAAGATATTCAATGCCATCTTTACTCATAGTCTTAATATGATATCGATTTCCACGGATATCTTTAAAACTCAAAAGATTTCTTTGAGACTTTGGGGAATATAATACATTGTTTATTTCAAACTTTGTTCCCCTTGGCATTGAAAAACTAACTCTTCCAGATCCCATAATAATTTTTGCATTACCAGATATTGTACTCACGCTTCCGGCGGAGTTATTCACTTTGAGATAGGAGAAATACCTTTTATCTTTAATAATCGTGTGCGTTGTAGCACTGTCTGCCAGACATATATCTCCATCTTTAATCTCAGAGTCTGACATTTTTTGGATTTAAACATTCATAAAAGATGGATTAATAAACATGTAAACAAAACACAAAGCTTATATTACAATAAAAACTATTTTATAACAAAAAAACAGTAAAAAAAAAAATACAGATCACATCAAAAAGCCGGTTGCCTCTTTTCTTATCTTTTTTACAGTGACAACTATATATCACATCGATATTATTATCTTAGTCTTGGTTGATATTCTCAAAATCAACCACGAAATCCGAAACATCAAGATGAGTGTCATCATTTTGGCCATGCAAAGAGGATTCGGGTTCACTTGATATGAAGTTGGTTTCGCCTTCTTTCTCTTTTGCCTTTTGTGATTCTCGATACAGATCGGTGAAATGCTTTGGGGTACGGCAGGTACGCACCCAATGCCCTTTCATGCCGCATCTAAGGCAAGCATTCTCATTTTGCTTATATATTGCTCGACCAACTTCATATCCTTGATAGTTCCTTTTAGTTCTTCCATCATTGGAATCATAAGGACGAAATCCTCTTCCTTGTCCTTGTCCACGTCCTCTTCCACGACCAAAATTACGGTTTCGACCACGTCCACGCCCACGTCTGCGTCCATATCCACGTCCACGTCCTTCCCAATTATTGTAACTAGATGATGCAACATCCATTTCTGGGAATGGAGCAGATCCAGTTAAACGTGTATGATGGTTCATTGTTATAAGCTCGTTATTCTGTTCCGCAACAAGGAAAACTTGCATTAACTCCGAATAACGAGTGTACCCGTTTGTCCAGTATTGTTGCTGCAGGACTATATTTCCAGGATGAAATGTGGAGAGAGTTTTCTCTATCATATCATAATCACTTACTTGTTCTCCATATAACACCATCTTTGAAGTGATTCCGAACATCGCGGAATTATATTCACTAATATTTTTGTAATCCTGAAACCGGAGGTGTAACCACTCATGTTTGGCTTTTGGTAAGATCACATATTTTTGGTGATCAAACCTTTCTTTCAATGATTGCCAAAGATTTGCCGGATCTTCTTTGATGATATATTCATCTTTTAAACCATCATGGATATAGTGGCGTAAAAATATCATGGCCTTCGCCTTTTTCTCATCGGACGTGGTTTCCGATATATCGATGGTATCAAGAAGCCCATTTCCTTTTAGGTGCATCTTTGCATTTACTGCCTATGTCATATAATTTTTCCCAGATATATCAGGAGCAGTAATTTCGAACTTCGTCAAATTTGACATGATAACTGTATGATAAAAATTGAATTTTAAAATCATAATAATTTCTTTTTTCTTTTTAAAAATAGAATTTAAAATGCAGAAATTTAAATTGCAGAATTTAAAGATAGAATTTAAATTGCATAATTTAAAGGTAGAATTTAAATAGCAGAATTTAAATGCGGAAATTTAAATTTTGAGGAGGCAAAGCCTGCCATATGATCCGAGGAGACATAGTCTTCCATATGATCATGATCGTGAAGGCATAGCCTACCATAACGATCCGTTCGGAGAAGGTAGAGCCTATCTTTTTGAAATATATAAACGGAGAAGGCTTAGCCTATCTGTCCATATATAATAAACTGAGTATAAATAGAAAGTAAATTAAAAAATGAATATAAATGAAAATTTACCTTTTCGGTATAAGAGTACTCGTGTTGATAACATGTTATATAATAATTACTTTTATATAAGTGAGTGAAAGAGATATTATATTATTATAATTAGTAAACAAGAGAACTTCGCATGGCAGAAGGATGTAGAGAATGTGTGTGGCTCCTTTGATTACAAAGCAACTCCTTTGAGTACTCCAATGGTCAATAGATCTCTTGACGTCAAAAAAGATCCATTTAGACATTGTGAAGATAGCGAAGAAATATTAGGTCCAGAAGTACTTTATATGAGTGCTATCGGTGGGCTTATGTATCTTGCAAATTGCACTCGACCAGATATAGCATTTGTTACTAATTTACTTTTAAGATACAGTTCATTTCCAACACGCAGGCATTGGACCGGAATAAAACATATATTCTGTTACCTCCAAGACCCACAGAAAGCTCGATCACAAACTTAATACGTTTTCACAAATGGCGGAACAGCGATCTCATGGCGTTCTCAAAAACAAACTTTGGTTGCAACTTCCTCAAACCACGCAGAAATCATTACGCTTCACGAAGCATGTAGAGAATGTGTGTGGATTTGGTCTATGATTCATCATATCCAAGAATCAACTGGAATTCTTACAAAGAAAGAGCCAACAAAAGTGTTTGAAGATAACTCTGCATGTGTCGCCCAAATTAAAGAAGATTATATCAAGAGCGACAAAACGAAGCACATTCCTCTAAGATTTTTCTCTTACATACGGGAACTCGAGAAGAATAAAGAAGTGGATATTCAATATGTTCGTTCAAGTGATAATGCAGCCGATTTATTCACGAAGGCGCTTCCGACCACTACATTCAGAAAACACGTACATAACATCGGGATGCGTCATCTACGTGACTTATGAAGTAAAGATTACTCCTACTGTTCTTATTGGGAGATTATGTTACTTTACTCTTTTTTCCTTGTCATGGTTTTTATCCCATTGGGTTTTTCCATGATAATGTTTTAACGAGGCAGTATGTAATATAAAATAAATAATTAAGGGGGAGTATTAAATAATATATAATTATTTATCTTATATGCTCTTTTCTTACCATATAAGTTTTCTTACTATCTAAGTTTTCTTACTATCTAAGAGGGAGTATTAAATAATATATAATTATTTATCTTATATGCTATTTTCTTACCACGTAATTTTTCTTTCTGAATATAAATAGAAATTAAATTAAAAAAATGAATATAAATCAAAATTTACCTTTTCGGTATAAGAGCACTCGTGCTGATAACGTGTTATATAATAATTACTTTTATATAAATGAGTGAAAGATATATTATATTATTATAACTAGTAAACAAGAGAACTTCGCATGGCAAAAGGAGGGTGGAAAATCTGTTTGTTTTCAACTTGAACTTATAATCATTAGAAGGTAGAAATGCCTATTTATAGGCTGTAGAAAACCACTAGTATAAGATACAAACCTTACACATGTACTCAAAGTCGGTAAAAAAACTTACATGTTAAGGAAACTTAGACCTTAAGTAAGATAATATAATAGATAATTACATCAGAGAGGAAACATACCTTGGAAGAATTGAAAATGTTGTCCTCAGGATTATATTGCATAAAAATAAATATGACTGAATCATATGTTACAGTAAACTCGAAGTTTACTAATACATATGATTCAGTCGTATTTATTTTTATGCAATATAATCCTTGAGGACAACATTTTCAATTCTTCCAAGGTATGTTTCCTCTCTGATGTAATGCAAAGATATTCAATGCCATCTTTACTCATAGTCTCAATATGATATCCATTTCCGCGGATATCTTTAAAACTCAAAAGATTTCTTTGAGACTTTGGGAAATATAATGCATTGTTTATTTCAAACTTTGTTCCCCTTGGCATTGAAAAACTAACTCTTCCAGAGCCCATAATAATTTTTGCATTACCAGATATTGTACTCACGCTTCCGGCGGAGTTGTTCACTTTGAGATAGGAGAAATACTTTTTATCTTTAATAATCGTGTGCATTGAAGCACTGTCAGCCAGACATATATCTCCATCCTTAATCTCAGAGTCTAACATTTTCTTGATTTTAAACATTCAGAAAACATGTATTAATAAATATTTAAATAAAACAAAAAGCTTATATTACAATAAAAAAACATGTATTAATAAAGATAATACATAATACAAGTTGGATAATCAAGGGGAGTGTTACGGATAATGATTATCCAAAGACTTAGTGATTAAGTTTCTTATAGAGTAAGTTTCTAGTTTCTACCGCCTTAGCTACTTTGGACTGCCTATATAAAAGCATGAGTTACCTCATTTTTGTAGTACAAGCTCTCGATAATAAAAAGTAAAAAGATACCTCAAAAATTCCTCTCTCTCTCTCCCATTAAGTCTGTACTGTTATAAATTATAATAAATTTATAACACGTTATCAGCACGAGTGTTCTTATACCGAAAAGGTAAATTTTAATTTTTATTCATTTTTTTTAATTTAATTTTTATATTCAGTTTATTATATACGGGAAGATAGGTTATGCCTTCTCCGTTTATATGATTCGGAAAGATAGGCACTGCCTTCACGATCATGATCATATGGAAGACTATGTCTCCTCCGATCACATGGCAGACTTTGCCTCCTCAAATTTAAATTCCCGCATTTAAATTCTACAATTTAAATTTCCGCATTTAAATTCCGCTATTTAAATTCTGCCTTTATATTATGCAATTTAAATTCTGTCTTTAAATTATGCAATTTAAATCTCTGCATTTTAAATTCTGTTTTTTAAAAGAAAAAAATTATTATGTTTTTAAAATTCAATTTTTATCATACAGTTATCATGTCAAATTTGACGAAGCTCGAAATTACTACCCTTGCTATATATGGGAAAAATTATATGACATGGGCAGTAAGTGCAAAGATGCACCTAAGAAGAAACAGGCTTCTTGATACCATCGATAAATCGGAAACCACGTCCGATGAGAAAAAGGCGAAGGCCATGATATTTTTACGGCACCATATCCATGATGGTTTAAAAGATGAATATATCATCAAAGAAGATCCGGAGGTGTGGGTTTTGACACCAACACGGAATTTAAATGCGGAAATTTAAATTGCATAATTTAAATGCGGGAATTTAAATTTGAGGAGGCAAAGCCTGCCATATGATCTGAGGAGACATAGTCTTTCATATGATCATGATCGTGAAGGCATAGCCTACCATAACGATCCGTTCGGAGAAGGCAGAGCCTATCTTTCTGAAACATATAAACGGAGAAGGCACAGCATATCTTCCCGTATATATAAACTGAATATAAAAATTAAATTAAAAAAATGAATATAAATTAAAATTTACCTTCTCGGTATAAGAGCACTCGTGCTGATAACATGTTATAAATATTATTTTATAAGGTGAATATATATATGATATATATTATTGTTTATGTATAATATTATATGTTGTTATTTTGTAAAGAAGTGGGAGAGAGAAAGTAGGAAGGGAGAGGATTACGAGAGTAGAAGGATAAAGTGAATTAATTTTGTTCACAAACCTTCTCATATTCACTCTTACACAAAGACTCTTATTTATAGGAAAACATAACTTAGATAGTAAGAAAACTTAAGTAGTAAAAAAACTTACATGATAAGAAAAGAGCATATAAGATAAATAATTATATATTATTTAATAATATAGAGTATAAGACCAGATCTGTTTTTAAGTTTTTTTGGGCTATTCCTGATTTGAATATCAGATATTTTATACTTTAAAATTAATTTTGTTTTTATCAAAATGAAATGAAGTTTCAAAATTTTATTTGGATTTTGGATAATCTTCGATAATTTCTGTCAAGTTTGGTTAAATTTGTTTTTTTTTTTGCCCATATATTAACCTACTAAAAGGTAAAGTAATCTAGTTTTTTTTTTTTTTCTAAAAATTAAATCAATGGAAAAAATTAATTTATTTTTTAAAAATAAAGGTTTAAAAGAAAATAATAGTTAATAAAAATAGAGTTGACCATTGGAAGAAAAAATTTCTATATTTTTAGAAAACTCTATTTTCGAAATAAAAAGTAGAATAAACTATTGAAGATGGTATAAATTCAATAGACATTATTTTCGAACGTAAATAGAAATAACTTTCTATTAAGATTAAAACCCAACAAATTTGTTACTTATGAAAAAGAAAAGACTATTGCATGACTACCATGTGTTAGGCCACATGTTTACAGAAAAAATAAACAGCTGAAACTCTTTGAAATCTTCACCACCGGTCAGGGGATCCAGTCTACAATGACTTGATCAAGTACATTTTAAGAGGTACCAAGTTTACAAACCTTGAAGAAGTGTGCTCTTAAATTCAGAAAGAACAAGGAACTATTGGTCTTTAGTGGCAAAAGAGGAGAGTTTGTGATGGCAAACAAAGCTGAGGAGATAACTGACAACAAAGGGCATTACAAACCGAGAGATAACAGCTATGTGGTATGCACCTATTGCAAGAAACAAGGCCATACCAAATAGAGGTGTTACTCTCTACATCCTCACCTCAATCCATATCAGAAGCCACACCTATCTTCACACTCAGGCAAGTGGGACTCTCGCCCAACTCAGGGTCATTGGAGAGAAAACAACTGCGACTCAGAAGCTCATATTGCTTCTGGCTCCTCAACTAATGCCCGTGAGAATGAAAGCCCTACCCTTGCTGCCTCCTCTGAGTTTGTGAAGAAGGCTGACCTTGATGCTCTCATCAAAGCTTTCAAGGACTCTGGTAACTCTATATTACCTATGAGCTTTCATGTTTCTTGTGGTAGTGTTAAATCTCTTGGGAACACTAGTAAACTATTGATTGTTGATTCAGGAGTTAGCCACCATATGATTAGTAATCTTAAGTTGATTAGTGATATTAAACCTACCATAGGACATGTTAGTATTTCTAATGGTGAACAAGTTGAAATACAAAGAATTTGGAACTTGAAATTGTTTAATAAAGAATCATCTGCTTTTTATATGCCCACATTTATTTCAAATTTGTTATCAGTCAAGAAAGCTACTACTGATTTAAATTGTTATGCTATTTTTGGGTTTAATGATGTTTCATTTCAGGATATTGAGACAAAGTAAGGTTCTTGGATAAGGAACAACAAAAGAAGACCTTTATGTTCTTGAAGACATTAAGTCACTTTCCCCTTTATCTTGTAGTTCTAATGTTAATGTTGGTATGGAAAATAATGCAATTTGGTATATTAGATTAGGCCAGCCTCATTATAGAACTTTAACTTTATTGTTGCATATTTTTCAATTCCGAATGAGGATTGTGAGGTTTGTATCCTTGGTAAACATTGCAAGTCTATCTTTTCTAAGTCGTTTACCATTTATGAAAAATATTTTGATTTGAATTACTCAGATGTTTGGACCTTTCCATGGTTTTTTTCTAGAGAAAACCATAAGTTTTTTCATCTTTACTGATGAAAAATCTAAGTACACTTGGTTCACTTTGCTTCCCTCTAGGACCGTGTATTAGAGGCATTCATTAACTTTCATTCTTATGTTACTAACCATTATAATACTAAAGTGAAAAATTTGAGATCAGATAATGGTGGTGAATACACTAATCACGCCTTCCAGCGATTCATGGCTGGAAATGGCATCATTCACCAAATTGGCTGTCCATACACTCCACAATAAAATGGTGTATCTGAAAGGAATAACAGACACCTTATGGAAGTAGCAAGGTCTATGATATTCCATACAAGTGTACCAAAACACTTTTGGGGAGATGATGTAGTTGCGCATGTTATCTAATCAACATGATAACAACAAGAGTTCTTAATGACTCTTCCCCATTTGAGGTACTCACTAACACTAAACCTGTTATTGATCACTGAGTCTTTGGGTGTGTGTGTTATATATTAGTACCAGGAGAAAACCACAACAAAGTGGACGCTAAAAGCATCAAGGGCATGTTCCTCGGCTATTTCAGCACACAAAAGAGTTATCAGTTTTTAATTCCTGAAACTGGCAATGTCTTGGTATCCTGTGATGTAAGATTCTTAAAGACCCAAGGACACTACACAGAGAAAATTGGAGCAGCTTTCAGAATCTCTCTCAATCCCACTCTGACTGAGCAGCCCATCTTTGGAGCCTATTTGAAAACTTAGGCATCAGACCTCCTACAACGGTCACTCCTCCTACTCAACCCGCAGCTTCTCTTGCTCCTGAGGGGGAGAATGACAGTGGTCATGACCAAGCTAAGGCTGTGGAAGATGATAGCTTTCAGGATCAAGATGTTGAACCGGCGGTAGACGATGAGGAGACCATCCCCACATTCAACAAGGAGAATATTAGCGGATCATCTGAACACGGAACCTCAATAGCAGATGAGCTGCCTGCAGGTCGAAGAAGGAGTCAGAGACTGCGTAAAGAGGCTTCAGTTGAGCCACCTGCAGGTCCGAGAAGGATTCAGAGACTGTGTAATGATGTTAAATTGCGTTAACACCATAATCTAGTACAACTGCCAAGCCGTTTCTCATCCAACTCAAGCTGTATGCTCTCTAGCTCACATTCCAGAAGCGCATCAAATGTTTATTGGTGTCCTTGACCAAGAAGAAGTTTCAAAATCTTATGAAGAAGCCAAGGAAATCAAGGTTTGCAGGGATGCAGTTGGTGAAGAAACAGCAGCTACAGAGAGAAACCATATTTGGGACGAGGCTGATCTACCTAAAGGGAAGAATACAGTTAGCTGTAAATGGGTCTTCACAATCAAGTACAAGAGAAATGGGGAAATAAAGAGGTACAAAGCTAGAATAGTTGCAAGGGGTTTTACTCAGACTTATGGAGAGGACTACCGTGAGACATTTGCTCCGGTTGCAAAGCTGCATACAATTGGCGTGGTTCTAGCTATTGCCACTAATAAGGAATGAGAGTTATGCCAAATGGATGTCAAGAATGCTTTCTTTGAGGGGGATTTGAAGAGAAAGTGTACATGACTCCACACTTAGTCTTAAAGACATTGTCCAACCTGGAAAGGTACTCAGACTGAGAAAAACAATCTATGTACTAAACAAATCTCCTAGAGCATGGTACATGAAACTGAGCATCACCCTCCTTGACCGTGGGTTCAGAAGAACAGAGGCTGATCACACTCTCTTCACCATGCAAAGCCAAGAAGGTATTATAGTCATTATCATTTATGTAGATGATATTATCATCTCTGGGAATGACAATGTTGGTATACAAGAAACAAAGCTTATTTAAGATCAGTATTTGATATTAAAGATCTCGGAGAAGTAAAGTACGTTTTTGGGATAAAAATATGTCAACCAAAGGAAGGTCTCTTCTTATCACAAAGAATGTACACCCTGGATCTTTTAAATGAGGCAGGTACATTGGAAAGAAGACCTGTGAGAACACCTCTTGAGGATACATACAAGACTCATCAACAAGAGGACAATGGAGAGGACCAACCGTTTGAAGATAAAAAGCTATACCGCAGGTCGGTAGGGAAACTCATATATCTTAACCTCACCAGACCTTGTTAAATAAGAGGAGTTAAACTGCTCTTGATTCAGCATTGTCTATGGTTCAGGTTCATCTTTTGTTCATAATTCCGTACAAGGCCGTACAATGCTTGGTGCACAAGCTATCTAAGAAGTGTTATGCACATCTGAAGAAGCTAAGGGAGTGTCCAGATCCTTCTATTATGCAATCTAGCCATTGGGAAGAAAGGATCTAATCCTTGGATCTAGTTCTGTAAAGCTGCTTTACCTTTTGCTTTTTTCCCTTTTTGGTATATCCTTAGGATCTCCCTTTGGCAGATTCCTTTTGCAATGTCCATAAATATCTGTAGACAATCTGTAAAGCAAAGTAAGAAATGAGAATTATCTCTTTCTCCTTATTCTCTTATCACTCATTCTCTCTAATCTCTTAATCTCTCTTTAATCTTTCATAAACTCTTAATCTTTTGCTTAATCTACTGCTAATCTTCAATATCTCTCATGGTATTAGAGCTAGGTTTTCAAATATAGTGACTAATTTCTCTTTTTTAATTCTCTTAATCACTTTTTTGTCCCAGGATCTCTTCGTAACCTTCAAATTCGTCCATTGCTTGTTCTTGCTTGTTCATTCCATTCTTTTACTAAAGATTCAAGCTTTCATCCTTTCTCTCTTTGTTTCACCATTAAAGTAACCTCCTTTCACCTCTTTTCAAGCTTAGAACCACCACTGTTCCTCTGGTTTTTATGCTCTCTTCTTCACCAATACTTCTTAAAGATCCTTTCTTATGTTGATTCCTACCTAAAGCTTACTCCTTTCCACGATTTTAAGCTCTTTTCTCAGCGAAGATCTCACATTTAAGAAGTTATGTGTTCTTGGGATTGTGTTTATTTGTTGTTAAATTTCAGGTTGCAATCTGAAAATGGAAAATGGATGGAAGCAAGACTGTGAGCGTGCCTATTGTGCTCAAAGGAGCTGAGAACTATTTGCTTTGGGCAAGGACTGACAAAGCTGTTCTGTGTGGGAAGAAGCTTTGGAGCCATATTTAAAGCTCAAATCCCCTTGTTGTTGAAGCCAAAGAAGGTGGAAAGGAGGTTGTAGCAGCTGATTCAGATGAGTGGTTCAATGAAGATCAGTTTGTTATGTCCATTCTCCATGGATCTTTGAGCTCATCTGTGTTGCAAGCTTACTCTTACTGTGAGAGAGCGAAAGAACTGTGAGATACTTTGAAGAATGTGTTTGGAAATGTTTCCAATCTCACAAGGGTCTTTGAAGTCAAGAGAGCTCTCAATAGTTTATCCCAAGGAGACATGGAGTTCAATGTATTCTTTGAAAAGTTCAAAAGCTTGTGGACTGAGTTGGAAATGCTTAGGCCAGCTACTCTTGATGCTGTGGTTCTGAATGAAAGAAGGGAGCAAGATAAAGTTTTTGCCTTACTTATGGTGCTAAATCCAGTCTTCAACGATTTGGTGAAGCATTTGCTTAGAGCTGAAAAGCTTCCAAGCTTGGATGCGGTGTGATCTCAAATTCAGAATGAACAAGGAGCAGTTGGGCTGTTTGGTGCCAAGGGAAGTGAGCTAGTGTTGGCAAAAAAAAGTGAGGCTTATGTGGCTAACAAGGGGACTTATGGTGGTTCTAAGGACAGAGAAGTGTGGGTGTGTGAGCACTGCAAGTGTGGGAACCGGAATTCACTTCAATGTATTTTCATGAAGTTAATGTGAGGATCCGAGAATCTTGCGAGAGAAAGCAGAAAATAGAAAGAAAGATCGAAAAAAAGAAACTAAGTAAAGAAGAGAACGAATTTTTATTGCTATAATGTATTGAATCGTTTTAAAATGTGTTCGAATGTCTTACAAGAGATAGAGATCGATCCCTATTTATACTAAGACGTCCTAAGCCCTAAACTCCCTAAGTTTCGATGTGGGACAAAGGTTCTTTCCTTTTTCCGACGATTTTTCCATAAATCTTCGAGGAAGCTTCTAGAAGCTTCCATAAGTCGGTTTCAGCCTTTGTCGGTCCATCCTTCCAGCTCGACCCAATTCCATTCCTCGTCTAATGGTTTTCTTCGGTTAGTTAGATAGACGAAACATCGCGATGTTTCGAGAAACTTACGAAAATATCGGTATGTTTTACAAAAAGGCCATAAAAAGGAAGAAAGAAGCGAAACGAGACGAAACGAAAAACATCAGCAAGCTGGGCAGTGTTTCCTACTGAGCTGGACAGCATTCAGCATGCTGACAGTCCAGCTCGGTAGTCTGGGTGCAGGGAATGCTGGACTGGCTTGCTCCTAG
>OVBI01002718.1:0-17437 GCA_900406495.1 Sisymbrium altissimum | reverse complement strand
CACTAGTTGAATAACAGAAGATTTTTAAATAACCCTAAAATCTTCTAAAACATTTAATTCAATACACCCCCTTTGTCTGTGAGTCTTTTCTTATGTTTTGGAGATGCAATACCTTTGGAAGATCTCAATCATCTTCAATGAACGACAATTAGTGTCTGTTGACGATAATCAATTGGGATTGGTGTTCATCTTCAATTGACCATAATCTATTGCAATACGATCCAATTTTGTTGATTCTCAATTATCAGATTCTATTGATTCTTAATTCTGTAGGTATTTGTCCTTCTCTTCGTTTTTGATTTTAAGAAACAAATGGATTTTTAGCTTTTGACTTCATGGATCGTTTCTGGAGTTGTTGATTGGTGATTCAGAATCGATTGTGCTATATGAACGGACTTTGACTTGGAGGGTGCTTGTTAATGGCTGTAACTTTATACTTTTATTATAGATTTTTGGCTGTAGAGATTTTAACTGTAAATTCTGTAACTTTTACTTCAAATATTAGTAAAATTCTGATTGGTAATATAAACTGTAGAAACTGTGACTATTACTTTAAAATTACATATTATTAAAATTTACTTTTTATTATTAATATAATTCTTTAATTCCAAAATAATTGTTTAAACATTCAAAATTATAAAAATAAAAAAAACTAATCAAGCAGTATTTTGATATTTTTAGGGGTTTTAACTTTGAATTTTTCAAGATTGTACATAAAAATATATATAAATTTCTTTTCTCAAAACTAGTTCAATCAAAAACAAAAAAATAATCAAACCATAAAAAAATATTCATTTTCATTCACGTGATAAATTTTGATAAAATATAATTTTTATAAAATAGATTTTTTTAAAATAGTATAACTATAAAAATTATCATCTTATCCCATATATATTTTTGATAAAATGGATTTTTAAAAATTTATATATATAAAATGGATCCTAAAAGAATAGATAATAAATAATAATAATTAATCAATTAAAATTTATAAGTAATAATTTGTATATAAACTTAAAAAAAGCTTTAAACTGTATTGGGGAATTTCATGAATATACTCTAAATGCCAAATCTTTCTGAAAATCATTTGTTTTATAGGTTGATTTGAATCAACAAGGTTTTTTTTTTGTTTTTTGTTTTTTAAATTTGATGGGGACAGAGAACTCAAAGGAAAACTAAAGACAAGAGTCTCCATCATCGTTTAGGCCAGCTTTAGCTTCAGCTTCAAAAGCATCACCATCTTCATCTTCATGGGCTTCTCATCAAAGCTATCCTCAATATGCTCCAGAAAAATATATCTATCCTCCTACACCTTCTCGAAAGTTTTTTTTTCTTAATCTGGTTCATTTTTATATTACGAGTTTCTGGATGCAAGGAAATATTCCACCTTGTAGTTCATAAAACTGTAGAGTTTGCAACGATTGAAATGGTACAGAGCTAGAGTTGAGAACCTTTTCACTTTTGTTGGTATTTTATTAAAGACTTAGGAAAGGATTAGTGGTATTTAGGAAGATCTTACTAAAATTATTTTTTCAACTTTTCAAAATTTTTTAGGTGTAGAAATGGGTGATTTTCATATTCTTAATTTGTAATTTGTATGTTAATTACTAATTGATAAAATAAAAATTTAGGAAAGATTCTAAGGGTTTAGGAATACTTTCATAATTGTTTTAAAGTGGATTTTGTTTGTTTGAAATAAAAATTTGTAAAGATTTATAAACACATTCTAAAGTTTTAAGAAGATATTATATTAAAATTTATATGAATATTTTAAAAATATATAGAAGTTTTGGAATTTATGAAGTTTTTTTTGAAACTTTAAGAAATATTCTAAGAAATATATGAAAATCATTCTAGATTTTTATGTTCTTCAAAACCAAAATTCTGTAGGCTCCACCTCTGAATTCTTATATGATCTTTCAAGAATGTGACATTCGGTGATTGATCAAATACAAATTTATAAAAAATTTCTAAACTTTTAGAAAAATTTTACTGAAAATTTTAAAAATTTTCTATTATTTTCAATAGACATTCTTAAAGATTGAGAAAAAAAATTATAAACTTTTAGGAAGATCTTGCTAATGTGTATGAGTATTTTTAGATATCTAAAAATGTTCTAATTTTGGAATTCATGAATTTTTCTTTAATTTTTGAGAAAAATTCATAGAAATTTAGGAAAATCATCATAAATTGTATGTTAATTACTAGTTGATTAAAAATAATTTTAAGAAGTTTTTCTAAACTCTTAAGAAAGCCTTCCTGAATTTTGTTTTTAAAATTTTATTGTTTTAAAAAAGACATTCTTGAAAATTGAAAAAGATATTATAAATTTTTAGGAATATCTTACTAAAATTTGAATGAATATTTTAGATATCTAAAAATGTTAGTTTTGGAATTTATAAATCTTTCCTGAATTTTTTGGAAAAATTCATACAAATTTAGGAAGACTATCCTAAATTATATGTTAATTACTAGTTGATCAGAAATAAATTTAGTAAGCTTTTGTAAATTTTTAGGAAAGGTTTCCTGCAATTCTAAAAAGTTTTTCTATTGTTTTAAAAAAAAAAGATCATAAAGATTGAGAAATACAGTATAAAATTTTGGAAAGATTTAACTAAAGTTTATATGAATATTTATAGATATTTAGAAATATTAGTTTTAAAATTTATGAAATTTTCTTGAATTTTGAAGAAAGATTCACACAAATTTAGGAAGAACATCATAAATTATATGTTATTTACTAGTTCATCAAAAATAAATTTAGGAAAGCTTTTCTGAACTTTTTTTTTAAAAAAAATCTCTATTATTTTAAAAAGACATTCTTTAATATTGAAAAAAAACATTATAAACTTTTAGGAATATCTTACGAAAATTTGTATGAGCATTTTTAGATATTTAGAATTGTTAGTTTTAGAATTTATGAAGTTTTCTTGAATTTTTAGGAATTATCTTATAAGGACACCGACCAACACAATAATCACTCTTGTAGTCAACGACCCGGAAAGTGTTTATGCAAACAGAACAACCTTCTGTTAAATCTTTCAGAAAACGCTTGACAAAAGCTTTTTCAACTGAGGCATAGATCCTGTTACCCTTTAAGAGGGAAAAAATAGAAGGACGTTTAGAAATAACCATATAACGTCATAAATAATGACAATTTGCAAAGAACCTAATAACTGTACGTGCATGCTAAATACATCGGACAAACTTTTTCATCAGCCAAAACGGCCTCAAGAGAACTACCACCTTTTGCTTTGAACCCCCTCCAGGTAGTGATAACACGAACCCTCAGCTTATAGCTATCAGACGATGGTAGAAGATCATCGATGAAGACTGGAGGCGATGCTTTCCTCTTAAAGATCGACATTGAACAGAAGATTATGCTATGCAGTATAATAAACCCTATGTGTTTAGTTATGCATTGGCTATGCTTGAATTCCACATATATATACATATAAGAATATCACGAAAAACCTAAATATTTACAAGATAAAGATATACGAAGATATTGATATTACCTTTACGAATATCCAAATATATGTTCCAAATATATGTTATTATCCCATATTTTTCAATTATTAAAAACATATCTGTAAACTAACATTATTATCCGAGCTAATAGTCGAAATTTCCCTTTTTATTATTTTTAACTGTTTTAAAAAATCAGAGACATTATTTGATCATAGACCAAAGAAATTATGACGTTACTGCCATATTAGAAACGGACCTAATAAAGGTAATTTAACAATTTAGCAATACAGACATGCTTTCGATGCAAACTGATGGATACCACGTCAGTTTTCTACCCTGGAAAACCATCCACGTTTCACATTTTTACTTCCATAGTCTAATACCATGCATGTAAGCTCAACAAAAATACCAAATTTTACGCAGGATAACATGATATATATATATATATATATAACAACATCCTTAAATGTAATCTTATTTTCATATTTGTCGATCTATTTTAGCAGTTTGAGATAAATACGACGAAAATCTGTAGATCCCATATTAAAATATTACATCTCATTGGTTTCTTCGTTTTGATAAAAATAATCCTTTAATCATAAATAATAGAATCCCATATTAAAATAATACATATCATTGGGTCCTTCTTGTTGACACAGATAATCCCTTAATCATAAATAATAATAAGGCTAACCATATTGGAGAGATCAATAATTGCAACACCAAATTATTATTATTATGTTTTTTTTAAGAACGACGCAAAATAGGTAAAGTAAATGTTTGTATAGAAAAAAACAAAAAGAACCATGTTCCTCAAACTACCAATGCCATGGCCACTCTCAACTGTCTTTCTTCGCGTGTCTAGTCAATGAACATATCCTTTTTTGAGAGAGCCTGCATGCATATAAGTGAACAAAAATAAGACATTACACATGAGATCATAAATGAGAAAAATACACGTGACTTCAACGATGGTATACTCACAATTCGATAAACTGGTCGGCTTTTGGAATGGGGGGTTAAGCAAAAATAGAGTGGGATGAGTATAAAAAATGACCACTTTTCATGAAAAATTTATACTTTTAAGGAAACCATCACAGCAATCCAGACACAAAGAGCATAGAAACATACCTTCAAAATAGTACCGCATCCCAACCAAGACTTATAAAAATCAACAGCTAGCGATCCAGAAAACTCACACACCAACTCTTGGCCACTATACAAAACAAATATACGGAAGCAATATTTAAAATCACCGAACAACATTATATTCTATCGATATATTACCAGAAAACTACCACTCATTCCGAAGATTAAAAATGATCACCTAATATGGACTCCCCAGAATCGTATCCTTCGAGGCACTCCTACCACAATCATCGTTGTGCTTACTCTGAATTATCGAATGCATAAAATAGCCATTCCAAGACTAGAATCCTCTTACGTCAACAACCTGGCCTATCAAATCTGGAATTTTGACCAAACAGCATATGATATCAAACACAGAACAAAATCATTGTTACATTAAGCTTATATACACTATGGATACCAACAGAAAACTTATCTACTAAATAAGTATCATCATGAATACGATTGGTTATACTCGGATAATCGATAAACTTAAAAAAATTTTGATCGCAACGCTAAAAACTTTCTTCAACGATCTTCGCTGAGCTAAATAACACTTTATGAGGGTGGGTAGTAGTTCTACAGCAACCAATCTGATCGATGAAAATGAAATCACTGATAAAAACCCACGATCCCAAGGTCAATCTCGTATCGAACCGATCACGCAGAATATCCTTGATCGATGCCTGGATCTTCGTCCCCTACCAACACCAACAAAAACACAAACACTTAAGCATGCATGTACGATCCACCACATACGTTCAAAACCAATAAGAACTGAAAAACTAACCGATCACCTGTTCATCAACCAATATGAGTTCAAAAGTTTTACGTGCAACAAATGTCTCGTGGAACCACACATGCAACACCTTAACAAAAATACGACAACCAACTTTGGTCGGTTCCAATCTAGAAACACATATTGTCCCAGGTTTCACGCGTGTGGGAACCATGAGAGATCCCCTACGTACACGGTCAGCGTATTCTCCATCAGTATCACACCCATCGTCGGAACCACTTCCACTCGATCCATCATCGCTTTCGACGGAATTACCTTCAGGGTCAGAATCACCGTAAACATACTCATTCTCTTCCGACTCTCTACAGTCATCAGACTGATCGCTATCATGGCTGCAATCATAATCGAGATCCGCCAAATCATCACCATCGGTGTCCGAGCCCGTGCACATGTCATAGTCACCACCATCACTGTCAGCAGAATCGTTCCCATCAACGATACAACAATTCAGAGAAGATTGCACTGCAGAAAGACACTACAATTAGTGTAGAAGAAGAAACAATATATATCGGTCTTTAGAAAGTAATCCTCATGAGAGAATTTAAAAGGAAAAATAGTATATGTCCACACACATGCAACACAAACGAACTTATATAGTATCTCTAGCTTACCGGCTGAACCATTATCGCAGACACACATCGATAGTTCTGTTTCCATAACACCAGACTTAAGTTGAACTCTTTTAGGGCATACGGAATAAGAACCCATAATGAAAAATCAGAAAAATAGGAAAAACTAAAGAGAAAAATATGAGTAAAAAACTTGTTATGAGTTTAGACGTCATATATTTATACAAATAAGGATTAGGGTTAATATGCATTTTTTTCATTTTTATATTAAAACACAATGATAAATACAGAATAATAACAACCGAGTATCTTTTTTATCGTTGGAAATTAACCTCTTTCATAAAATATATACTTTCCGGGTAAGTATATTCTCAAACCGAGAAATATCTAGAAAAAACACCAAAATGCAAAGAATATATACGGAAGATGAACAAATTTTTTTTTTTCCGTTTATAGTACGCAAAGATAAATTAACTGCAGTTTTTAAAGCAATATAACATATTCATTCGCCCACGCATTTAGAGATAATTAAGTGCAGTTTTCGAACCAATATAACATATTCTTTCACCCATGCTTTTAGAGATAATATGAAGTTTGAACTGAATTTTTAATAAAAATATAGATTGTCTAGAAAGTTGATAATACAAATGATGCGTTAAACATCTATATAACAAAACATATCAAAATAAAATAAACAGAAAAAGTCACCAATTCCTGGTGTCGGGACCATAATGAACACCGAAAAACTCGTAGAACATTGCCATTTCTCTCACCCAGAAACAATCATCGCACATATCCAGACTCTCGGCCCAATCATCGTACCAACGATACCATACTCGTTCGAGAGCACACGTGCAATTATAAAGCAAAGGTAAAATAGAGTTCACAAACTTAACCTTTTTTCGTTGAAAGAAGGCAATGGTACTTCCCATCCCCACCCATGATCTCTAATATACGAACTAATCGCCCGGATGAATGTCTGAGAAAAGGAAGACAAAAAAGTTTCATCTTCAAAGAATACTTTTGAAAGCATGGCGTATGCATATATAGCAATTGGGTATCTTTATCGGCCGCCGTTTTTATAATCTGCAGTCCTTCTTCAAGTCTACCATGCAAAAAAAAACAAAGAATGAGCACCCTTCAAGTAAAGGGCCGAAGAGTTTTCATTATCAAAACATCTTTTCATAAACGCTTAACTATGTTCCCATCGCTGTAATGGGGTGGTGAACACATCGACTGCTGCATACACAGAAGATCGTTCCGAAACATCGCGTAAAGACTTGCACGTTATCTTGAAATTGAATAGATCGGTGACAGAATTCTTGCAAACATACCGAGCAATGATCTCTTGCACATTGCTTGATAAGGAGAGAAACCGAGATTAATCCATTTCGTGTGCCCAGAGCGACTTGAAAGTTGTAAACCTCTATATAAGTTACTAACACGCGATGTTTCAACTACTTGTAATCTGTTACAAATCACTTTTATAATTAATAAATTCACATTTTGGCAAAAAAAAAAAAAACACACGAAATGTTTCAAGTTGAACATACACGACGTTTAGAGTTCAATATTGTTGGGGTCAAAACCCACATTTCCCAAATTAACGATTAAAATATTTGAATATCGAAAAATATTTTCCATACTTGGATATGGGTTCGGAGAAAGTTCATTTCGAACCACTTTGTCGATAACTCTGCGAAGAAAGTCAGAAATTTTGTCTTTCAGGAGGTTTTCTGAGAAATCGATGAACTCGCAATTCATCAAAAAAAAGACGATCGGCTGGACGAAACAAGACAGCCAGCTCGGTATCCCTACCTGCTAGTGATACCGAGCTGACTGACAGCTCTTTGTCATGTTCGGCTGATCATTTCATCCTTTGAACGATTCCTCCGATAAACCGATGAAATTTACGATTTTTCGAGTGAAAGGCAATCAACCAAGCTTGGAGGACAGCCAGCTCAGTATTTTGACAGCCAATCCTACTGAGCTGGTCAGCATACATGAGCTGGATGCATGTTTTGCCAAGCATTTGCTGCAGAACGTCGATATGATCAGCACAGAGCAGTCAGGATATGTGTTCAATGATCAAGGTGTATCTTCCAAACCACAAGGCTTTTTAACATGAAACCACTTTAAAAATGTTCTCAACTCAATTATGAATCTCCCAGAAGAAGAATCAGATCAAAAGGAGTTCATACGAGAACGTTATGCCATCCACAAGTTGGGAGTTGCAGTCCAGCTCGGAATGGAAGCTTGGAGCAACTGGCTGGGTGTTTTCTTCACCAATCCTACCAAGCTGGACGACATATGCCAGTCAGCTCGGTAAAATCCACCCTCCTGGCTACCGAGCTGACCGACACCCTTCAGCACATTGAGGTGGACGCATCCCACGACTTATCGGAAGATCTCCTCTCATCCTATATACTGAGCTGGACGACATCATGGACCTGGAAGCAAGCCAGCTCAGTGTTTCCTGCACCCAGGCTACCAAGCTGGACGGTCAGCATGCTGCTTTCTGTCCAGCTCGGTAGGAAATGCTGACCGAGCTGGCTGACACTTTTTGTTTCGTCTCGTTTCGCTGCATTCTTCGTCTTCAGGGTCTTTTCGTAAACATACCGATGTTTACGAAAGTTTCTCAAAACATCGCGATGTTTCGTCTATCGAATTGGGCCGAGCTGGAAGGATGGGCCGAAAAGGGCTGGAGCCGACTTATGGAAGTTTCTAGAAGTTTCTTCGAAGATTTATGGAAAAATCATCGGAAAAAGGAAAAGACCTTTGTCCCACATCAAAACTTAAGATGTTTAGGACTTAGGTTGTCTTAGTATAAATAGGGATCGATCCCTACCTCTTGTAAGACAATATAAGACATTTTACGCATTCAATATGTTATAGCAATAAAAGTTCGTTCTCTTTTTGACCTAGTTTCCTTTTTCGATCTTTCTCTCTACTTTCTGCTTTCTCTCGCAAGAATCTCGGATCCTCACGTTAACTTTACGAAAATACATTGAGGTGGATTCCGGTTCCCACAAATATATCCCCTTTCTAAAATATTATATAAAAATCATATAAGAATATATTCACTTTCTAGTAAATCTGATTGAAATCATATTAGAGATATAAGATAGCAACCGTAGATAATTTATTCAAATAACCGAGGATAACAATAGAGAATCTAAATTATTCTCGAAATGGAAAATAGGGATGTAATATCGATAAACTAGATTCCATATTTCGACTTGATGCATGTCACAAATATTGTCATAGCACGTCCGTTTCAAACCGTTATCATTCATCTTTTGAATTATAATGTAATGTTTGTAGCTAAACTCACTAAAGATTTCAATTTATTCTAAGAAAATACATTTTATGATCAAATGTAATCTTGATCTGCATAATGCATACTATAAGTATATTAATATGCCATCCAATATTGTATTTTGTTTTATAAGAATACGCATGTAATTTTTTTATACACCAATCTAATCATCATTTTTTTTTATCAGAATATCTCCTCGTTTTAGGAAAAAAGATACGGAGTATTGTGCTTGTTTCAATGTCGCAGCGAACTATCATGTCAAACTGTAGATACTCTTATTAAACGTTTAACTTTTCTCCTAAAAGTATACCTTCTGTCGATGTCCTAAAACTTTTTAAATACAAATACGAAATCGTGGTAAGAGAATGACGTTTGTAAGAGATATGTTACCATGTATTGATTTTAAGAAATTCATAAAGATATAATTAGACGAATTCATAACACAAACAACAATAGCGTCTATCAATATAAAATATAATAGTTTCAATAAATATAATTATAACAATACCGAAGAAATACATATGCAGAATCAAGACTATAAACCAAAAATTATATTTATACCAAAAGCAATGATATAATATATTGTATGCTTACGTATCATCTATTTCATCGAAACTAGTAGATTCACCACAATTTTCATCGAACAAACCACCGATAACACCAGATATGGAAGATCCACCCGAATTAGCAGGTAAAACATCACCATCTAGACATAAAAACATACGCTTCAACGATGATAGACTTATATCTTTTTTAAAAAAATCAGATAATATACAATAGATCAAATATACTAAAATAAAAAGTATACCTATCAAATCCATTGAGTTGTTACGCAACAAGCAAATCTTGTCTTTCAAATCCCAATCAAAAGTATATGAATCAATGACCCCCGATGCTGCAAGCCATACATTCAATGTCGAAAACTAACAAATAAAAATTTCAGAGGAAGCAAAAAAAAAAATGCGAACCATCTTTAGGAATCGGAAATTTCTTTTTAGACATAAGTATTTTAAACGCAGAATTTTGCTTTAATCCTTCAATCACCACAAAAAAATAAAATTATCAATTATTTTTCACAAAGCAATAAAAATATATAATATCTCCAAAATAACAACACACCTTTACATGAAACCCTTGCCGACGTATCATATGAGAACCTAAACGTGTATCCCAAGCGAGACGACACAGAGAACCTGGCAAAAACAGAAGAAACAAACGTCATTAAAGAAAGAAAACATTAGATCTGAATTAGCAAAGAAAACACTAAAACTGAACTAAATCTGAATATCGAGCAATGGAACCACGTACTCATTCTATTAGTGATATCGATGCAAACGTAAGGTGTGTTGTATGAACAATCTGACAAACAAAGATCTTTCATACAACGATTCGAGACAATAGGTCTCGTTTCTAACCCACAGTCACGACATACATCGGCGAGAGCAAAAAAAGCGAATGATGATACTGTCAACAGCAAAAAGAACAATACAGGACAAAAATCTACAGAACGTCGACTATCATCTAATAAAAATTCAAAACCCAAAATATCGGTGGAGCTTACCCGACGATCCACCGCGCAGCTCCCAACTAATCATAACTTTGTTTGGATTCAAGAAACCATACTCAGAAGAACACATAGTTAGGTTAGTATCTAAATAAAGAAACATAATGAGAGCCGCGACGAAATCAGAAACTAATAAAGCAATACAAATTCAAAAGAATGAAACCCTAGAAAACAGAGAGAAAAGTCAGAGAACGATGAATGTCATGTGTGTATGTGGTATATATTTATACGCAAAGAAAATTAGGTTTAAGATACGTAAACTAATTTAAAAACAAAAAGAAAAACATGAATATCAGACTATTATGTAAATATCAAAAAAGTATTTTACTTCTTTTAGCATCTTTAGAATATATTTAGATTGCCTAGATCTTTAGATTGCCTTTTAATATCTTTATAATATCTTTAGATTTCATATTTAATTAGATCTAATTAAATTTCTTATTTATTATCTTTAAAATATTTTTAGATTTCCTATTATCAATCCAACGGCGAAAATCAAATCCGTAAAAACCAATTCAACGGCGATCATCCCATCTCCATTAAGTTCCGGAAATTATAAAATAGCCTTGTATTAACAATCCAACGGCGATAACTAAATCCGTAAAAACCAATCCAACGGCGATCCTTCAATTCTCCAATAAGTTCCGGAAAGTTTTAAATCCCCCTCTATTTACAAAGGCTCATTAATTGTATAAGCGTAATTACAATTTCAACTTTCAATCTGAGGCCTTTTTTTACTTCGCTAATACTTAAATGATTATAGAGATATTTAATAGTTTATAAATATATTTTGAATATCAATATTATCTTATATTTTTCTAGTAATTTTTTTTGGTAATCCTAATAATTCGTATAGTATAACTTGTCATAATTCACCAGTTTCGTTTTAATTTGTAATACAAATAACATTTTAATTATATTATATAGATTATCATTTATGTTTATATTTTTATTTTAATATTTTTATTTGGTTCATTATTTTCTGATCATTCATCTTATCTCTTTTATGCATTATATCTATTTTAAAACCTTTTCTAAATTTTAACCTATTTTTTCTATTTTAGTCTTATACTCTTGTCTTTTTTTCACTTATATTGACATTAAGTTATCTTCAATAATTATATTAAACTACTAAAAACATAAAAGTATCCAGTTAAATAATGTATATATATATTCATGATATTTTTAATTAAATTTTGATTTTTCTTTTATCCTTATATTTTTATGATTTTAATAATTAAGTATAAATTAAATTTTTGAATTAAAAAGATTGTTATAAATATATGTTAATTTTTTATTGGTTAATCAATGATGATATGTCATTGCAGGAGAACTCTCTTTTAACCATTGTAGTATAAATAACTTATTGGATTTACTTTGTGAGTAATGTTAATCTTATTCTCTTACATTTATTAGTGGTATTTTCCTCCGGATACAGTTGAATATATTTTCCTCGGGATACAGTTGAATAGTTATTAGGAACCCTATTCTCCTTTCCCTTCCACCCATCCACAATATCTAATGTTTGTTTTACTTAGTTTGACATTGCATGTGACCATTTATAATAAAATATATTCAATGAGCTGTTTAACCTGATTAAATTTTTATGTTATTTGGAGAGACCAAAGCTCCATAGTTTTCTGCAATAGTGGTTTCGACCTCGAGGTATACAGTATGAATGTTTTAATTAGTGATTTACTTTATCCATCTTTTCTAGGTTTGGAATTTATATTTTTGCATTAACGATTATTCATTTTGCTGATCCATAAATTTTATTATATTAAGAAGAACATATAAGTTATTTAACTAAGACCTCGTGGCCCAATAGTAAAGTAGTACTAGTAATCTCTTATCATCAGGATTCTAGTACCCTTAACTATCAAGGATTAATGGAATGTTTGTTTAGATCGGTTCCTCAGAATCTAAATACAAACCCACTGGTCCCAGGATTAATCAGTGACTATTTGGATCAGTCTCTTGGGCATCTGAATATCTGGTTTATAAAAAAAAAAAACATATAAGTTACTTTCTTTTGAGATATTTTTGTTGATTTTCATTATGTATATAGTTAAACAGATTCGCTGAACGTTATCGAGAAGCGAACGATAGGTTGTTTGGAAGACCTTCATAATAACTAATCATATTATTGTAAATGTTGATGATGTAATGATATACGACGTCATTCCTATACGTATATGGTTCTATTGTTATAATAATACATTTTAATATTGGTTCAATTTCTCACACTAATCGTCTCAAATTTTGAGCCTTTAGATAAACAATGACAAATCTATATAAGACCAATCTTTCCTTCATTATTTCTCACAACAAACAATTTGAAACATCTTGATCAAATATATATTAGAAATATTTCTATACTACAGATGGCTCCACTTAACGAGTGTTTACAATTATTCTGGTAAGATTGTACACGTAGACATTGGTGGTAAGCCATTCGATATTGAAAATGATAAGTCTCAGAGTATTAATTGTTGTCTTACTACTGATGGTTACACAAAGATCAATATAAGTGATCAAGCACATCAAGCATATCTGCTGAAGAATGTCCTTCTTAATATCAAGATTAATGATCCTGGCATCCTGCTGGCAAGGACAGTGGCGTTCCAGATTTCTCGATCAACCTCTTGCAACCTAATAAAACATTTAAAATAACCATAACCGAACGTGAAATGCGTATAAAGTGTGATGGTCCATTTTTAGGGATTTATTAAGCCAGATGGAGGTCCAATATATTATGTTTCCGTTGCTGCAAGACATAAGCCCAAAGGAGGTATTGAAGTTATCGGAGGTGAAAAGATGATGGTAGAAGGAGAGAGTACCAAAGGCCCTCACGCATACGACGGCCCCAACCCAAAATACCATCAAAACTATTTCCCCTTTTCCCTTTTATTTAAGTTTTGCAAATAAGACCGTGGATTTATGTGTCAGATTACAACCACATTTCCTGTTTATGCTTTGTATTTCCATGTTTGTCGGAGTTGAGACTCCATTTTAAACTTAAAATAAAAAGTGAATAAAGGCATAATTTGTTTTCGTATTAAAAAGTAGTTTTTATTGCTTTGATTGCGATTTCCTTTGTGATATCTTTCCGTTTTAGTTCCATAAAACTGCTTTTCAAAATGAACAAAATTATAAATATTCATTTTAAATGGATTGATATCTTTTGAAATGATTGATGTTATTGTAATACAGTTACTTATTTTATGAATCTGTATATTAATTTTGAAATACATTTATACTTTTCGAAAAGAAAAAAGGGGGAATCCATCTTTGGATCTCTTTTTTTTTTTTTTGGTTGTCAAAACTAACAAATTATATTTTTGTTATTTTCTCATCCACTATTAAGTTTCCTACATTCCTAATTTTTCTTAAATTCATATTAATTATTTTTTAGAATTAGAAAAAAAACTAAAAGAAACAAATCTAAATTTTAATTTACAATAGAGATATGTAAAGTTATGATAAAACATGATTGATTGAGTCTCATACATGGAAATGGATTTGAGTTATCAGATTTTGAAAATGGTGCAATGTTTATTGCTGCAATTAAAGATAAACCGATTTCTGAGAAAAACTATACTTCTTGTTTCTGACATAAGTAAAGAGGATTCTACCTACTTTTGATTTTGAGAAAGCATGGGAATGGTATCTTTTAGCAGATCAATTCTCGAAATGCAGAAAAACAAGAAAAGAGATCAAAAGATGCTCAATGACACAAGGCGTAATACGAGGAATCCAAGGAATATGCATGTCAGGCAAGATGACCCAAAAGTCTTCATGGTCTTATTAATTTGACCATTCGAGGGCGATTTTGCTAATGTTGTCCGAGATACATGAGCAAGAATCAGTCTAATGTACAGAAAAATACATATAATTTTGGTCTTTAGGAGTTTGAACTG
This sequence comes from Sisymbrium altissimum, assembly GCA_900406495.1. Taxonomy (NCBI): domain Eukaryota; kingdom Viridiplantae; phylum Streptophyta; class Magnoliopsida; order Brassicales; family Brassicaceae; genus Sisymbrium; species Sisymbrium altissimum. The sequence continues at coordinate 2,670 of OVBI01002718.1, read as the reverse complement.
GGAGTCCAAAAGATTATGGTTTATAACGGTTTTGTAGCAAGGACTCTTGGAGCTGCTAGCAACTCGTATGTCCATATTGGGAGCTATTTCATTCCAACTGATTTTCTTGTGCTCGACAATGGCGAGACTCAAGACTATTTGGTAGTTTTGGGAAGACCATTCTCAGCAAGATTTGGAGGAGTGTTTAACGCACCTAAAAGAAATATGACAATCACCTATGTAAGCAATCCCCCAAAAAAAACAGTGATCAGAGGACTTTTGGAGATTGAGAAGAGAAAGAAGGAGAAGAGAAGCTGAAAATTTTGGCAGTACAAGAAGGACAGAGTTACTGATTTTCACATTCAAAGCCTAAAATGACACAAAGTCGAGCTAAAGGACTGTACAAAAGAAATGCTGAGCGAAAGAAAACCCACTAATAAGTGGTTTTAATGTGTTATTTTTATGTTTTATTTTTATAAAAGTATTCGAATGTTTTAGAGAAAAAAATATCTAAAATCTGATACTCGGATAAACCGATAACTTCAAAATAGGTCAATAGGTTGATCAGTAGGTTAATTAAAAAAAGGGGGGCATTCAATCGATCATCCTCCTGATCAGTCGACTGTACAAGTAAATTTTGAAATATAGTTTTATATAATTTGGAAAAGATCTTTCCACCATCATTCTTCAACATGATGGATAACCTGATGTTATTTTCGTAGGATTTCTGAAGTTTATGTAAAATCTTTGTTATACTCGTTTTTACTACCTTTATTCCAGCCAATGTATTTTTCGTGATAGTTAATATTAAAGGTCAGATTTGAAGATCCCTACTATGGTTAGACGACAAAAATTTACATCGCAGATACTTCATAACCTTTGCAGTGAAATTCAGCTTATATCTTCACTTAAGCATATATATATATATATAATGTAAGATTTATTATTTGTATAGTTCTAAAGATAATTATTTGATTTAAATAGAAAGCACCCATGGCTCAATCTGAAGGCATGTGCGAAGTGAGTTTAATGCCACGACCCTCCTTGCATGCATCTACAACTTGTATTGACTGAACCGGCGAGCTGAAAGTTTATTAGCATCTTTTTATCTTTGGAACACTATTCATGTATTGTTCACAACACTGTTCATAAACCAAGAGAAGAAACCCAAAAGAAATGGCGAGTTGTAGTTATTAGAACCAGACCAAAAGCAAGCTGGATCAAGAACAAGACCAAACAATTGGCCGAGCTGAGAAGTTGGACTGAAGACCGAGCTAAGCCATCAGAAAATATCCAAGTCATCGATCTTTTGAGTTTAATAGCGTCCCAAATCGCTAGTAGCACTTATCTTCTACTACCAAAACGTCTTGTACATAAAGGATAATATGTACTAGGTCTTAGCCATCAAATTCAGAATATTTCTAATCCATATTGTAAGATTATTAAGTTTTTACGGATTTTTCTTTGTATTTTGGGAAAAAGATTAATAAAAATAAACATTGCATCTTTAGTCTTTCAGTTCTTATAAAATAGAATTTTTAAGCTATTAAAAGAAGACACATATCATATTATATTACCAATATCTCATAGGAAAATCTTATATCAAAGAGAATATATTATTTTAACAATATCTCATATGAAAGTCTTATATTAACAATACTTCCTACGTAAGTCTTATTATAAAACTTCTACAAATTTTATACACCATTTGGCTTTGCTTGTGAATGGAGAAACGTGTCTCATAATATATTACTAGGTAGTAACTCGCGTCTTGCACGGAATGTGATATTTATATAAATATTTTATCATATATATTTTGAAATCATATAAAATAATAAATCTAATTTTGAAAAATATATTATCTATATAAATGATTATGAAATTTTGTTATAAATTTTCTTGAATTATTTTATTGACAAAATGATTTAGTGACATTAATCAACTCCTTCTATAGTTGCATAAATTTTATCATCTTATATAAATGATTTACTATAATGGTTATTCCAAAAATAAATAATAATTATAATTATAATAAACTAAATAATAAGATTAATATTTTTAAAAAATTTGATCTTTAAATCGATTAGTACTTTTTTAATAATTACACAACCAACAAAAAATATTTTCTTTAAAAAAATACAATTTTCATTTTATTTTCATATAAAATTGGAAAACTTCAAATAATAGACTAAACTATAGAAAGTTATTCAAATAAAAATTTTGAAAGCTTCAAAATGAATAATTGTTTATTACTATAATTTTATTACTGATTGGTATAAATAAAAAATCAAATATTGATATTGGTTCATTTTAGGAAACAACAAATAAATCTTTGAATTATTTGTGCATATAATAAATTTTATAATAAATATAGTTATATGTAATAAATATATCTGATAATTATGGTAAGTTAATATAAACTAATAATTTCTATTAATATACTGAAATTGCCTTTAGATTTTCTTTTTGAGATAAATAATATATATATTATTATTATATCATATGTTACTTAACATAATATTAATAAACTAAATATATTTATAATTTTATGTTAAATCTATTATATTTTATATGTGAACAATAAAAATTTAAAATATATATAATATAAAATTATGTAAGTATAATATAATAAAATGAAATAACTTTTTATTGTAATTAATAAATATAATTTAAAGTGAATAAAAATATATT
>OVBI01002717.1:0-17438 GCA_900406495.1 Sisymbrium altissimum | reverse complement strand
GAGTCTCTGTGGAATTCGACCCCTAAGTATTATATCGATCTCTTAATTTGAAAGAGTAGCTCTAGGGATAATTTGAGCTTATCAAGCTCATCGAAACGCAATCGCGGAAGATTTAGAATTGCTCTGATACCATATTGAATGAATCGAGAGCTCAAGATTCAGCTCGAGAAATAGAGTGATGACGAATGTAAAATGTTTTATTATCTTTCTCAAACTGTACAATTAATCAGATAATAGCTTATATACTTCACTTTAGTAACTAACTAACCGGTAATAACCAGTACATAATAACCGGTATTAACCAATCTATCTAATAGTATAGAAAAATACTGTTGTATTATTATTTTTAACTGTTAATCAAATTTCAAAACACTAAAAACTATTTTTAATGTGATTTTTGAAAAACATTAAAATTGATATGGAGATACCGAAAGACATTACCGAAGATGATCTTTAATTACCAAACCTTTCGAGGAAGGGGATCATCTATATGAAAAAAACACGATGGTCTGCCACACGACCTCGTAGCAAAGACAAATCACAAATAAGTTTTTGAAGAAGAGTTTTTTTTAAATAAATTTATATTTTAAATTTATGTACATTTTAATAAGTTTTTTTATATTGATTTTTAGCCCAAATTTCAATTGATTGGTATTGTTAACCTTTTGAAGAAAAAAATACCAGTTTAACTCAATTTGTGACTATTGTTCATTTTGATCAATGTTTATATAAAATGTAAGATATCGTAAATTAAACAAATTAAAGTTTTGTTTTAAAAATTGTCTGTTTACTTGGTTTGATACATCACTTAAATATTTATTTTCACTCAATATAACTAAAATAAACATTTCAAAAAATGAGAAATTGTATTTTATAATAACTGATAATATATAAATTAAATCTTAGATAATTTAATTTTTAAGAGGAATTGTTTATAATGGAAAAATCTACAAAATCCTTATACCGCCAACGAATAAATTTAAATATTTTACATAGATATCTATTACACCAAAACCGTTGCTTTCAGTTTAGATGGTAAACCATCAAAAATGCAGACGAGCTTTGTTAGGAGACTAGAAAATACGTCCAAGAAAGGTAGGAAAATATTTTGATCTCAACCCGATTAAAATATCCAACATTTGATCCAATGCTCTAAATTTTCTATCAGTATCTAGAAAACTGACCTAGTATGATAATCCGGGACAAATAAACTCGTATAAATAGAAGCATCTTATCAAAAAAAAAAAAGGTTCAAATCTTTTTACTCTAGTCGCTTAATAATTTTTGTACCTTTGTTTTACAAGTTAAATAGCTAAACTACTATTTTCTTCTTATTCATTTGAGATATCTCAAAGATTTTATTATCTTATTTCCGACCACATTCATATCAGATTTTAGTTACTTTATAGTTAGATCATCTCATTTTCTATTTTCTCTTTTCATTTTCAAATTCAGTGAACTAAAAGTCCAATTGGTTACCTATTTTCTCAATGCCATTTGAGCAATCCAAATACTTTTTCTTCCTTTTTATGTTTTTCGGCTCTATTTTCTCTAACTAACCGACCAACCCATGTTTTATGATCCATTTTCTTCTATTCTTTAATTTGGCATTAAAACATCGTCAGAAAACACTCTCTTACTCAAATGATCTATGTAATATCATAATATATTAAAGTTAAATCTGATATTATAAAGACTTATAAGCTTTAATTATGTCATTCTATTAGGTTTTCAAGTATTTGACAAATATTTTTCATGTTAATCTTTGATAAAATAAAAAATTATATTCTAAGAAAAAGATTTACCAATCCAAAAATATATCACTATAAAAAGTGTTTTACAATAATTACAAGTAATATAAATATATTAATAATTGATGTAAAACACACTTTCAATTTCCATATCTAATTGATTCAAACCTTCCAATATTTATATAAAACAATTAAAAATGGTAATATAAATAATTTATGTCAGTTTAATAAATAGTGCAAATATTTATCTCAGTCATTATAATTGATGTCATTGTATGTCTGTTGTAAAAATGATGTTAATTTTTGCGTTGATTGATATAAATGATATTAATATTTGCCACAGTTATTCTAACTGATATTAGATATTTGAAAAATATATTTAATAATGATTGTACCTTATATCATATGTTATATAATTAATTTAAAATTGTTATTAGTTTAAATAAATATTTTTGATAATAATATCATTAAGCTAAAAATTTGCTGTCACATTAATAACTTTTTACTAAACAAAAAAGATTGAAAAACTAAATTAACTAGCTTACTAATCTAAAACATTAGACAGTTAAGTTCTATTAGTTATAGTAGTATTTTATTTTTCACCTTCTGATCATCAGTTAGTAATGTGGGACAAAATATAAAATAGTCTGTAAGAATAAGTGATATAGGTACAAGATTAGAAATATCTCTTATTAACATACTGTGAATTCATAATTTTGTATCAAATTCGCAAAAAATGATGCATACTAATTTATATTTACATCATTTTATTAAATTTTATAATAAGTTAATCAATAACAGTATGTATTTGCTAAAAATACAATTTTTCTACTACTAATTTACAAAAATTCAACCATATATAAACTTTACAAAAATACAACTGTTTTAGTAAGTATAGTGACTTATATATCTTTAATGGATATAATTTTTAAAAATATCTAAATCTAATAATCAATCTATTTTGTCATTTTATTTTATCTTTCATTTATTAATGAATAAAATTTCTTGGAAAAAAATCTTAAAAAGTCATTTTTATCATCTTTTCAAATTAATTATTTAAATTGATATTTTTGTTATTTTCATATTTTTTTTTTATATATATATACAAAAAAACTATTCCATACCAGATTATTTTTCTATCAGACTGAAAGAAGTGTTAATGATAACACTACTGGATTTTTACCGGATAAAATGGTTATATATACCTCACTAGTTGATATTTATAAAAAAAAAGAAATTTAAAATTTAAAATTAAGTTTGATGTATGCACTAAGTTTGATGTATGCATAAATGTCACTAGTTATAAGTAGTTGGCATTAATTTTATACAATGTGATGAGGCCATTCATGTTACTATTATGCAAATTAACTTTCTTTAATTTAGTGGATGTGAATGTACAATGACAAAAGAAAGATATTGACAGGCCTAATCAGTGGACACGCTTATTTATGTTATGTCCTAATCCTTAACCTCATTCGTGTTGCCTATTTTTTGTCCTAATACTATTCAAATAAGTGTTCTATTTACATTGTTACATAATCCTGCTTAATTTAATAGTGACAAAACATACCCTTCATTTATTCTTAGATACATTATATATTAGCATTAATTTCCATAATACAGAATGTATCAATTTTAGCTAGTGTACAGTTTTGTAATCATTTATAACTCACATTACCACGCTATCAAATTTATTGTGACAGATAGATAGTACTTCCTCCATTTCAAAATATTTAATATTTTGGTAAAAACACAAATATTAAGGCATATATTGTTTTTTTAAAAAAATCATTAAGAAAATAAATTAAAAATAATTCAACTAATTATAAAAAGATATAAAATAGTATTACTCACCCAGTTTTAAATAAAATTAAAATTAATATAAAAGTCTCAAAACATCAAATTTTTTGAACACAAGTTAATTCCTAAAACATCAGTTAAATTAAACAGAAGAAGTAATACATATCATTAAATTACATATTTTGATCATTTTGCCATAGATGAATAGATTATATATTACCAACAGTTTCACATAAACCTACTAACTAAGTTATATGTGATCATTTATATATTTATTAGTTTAAATTTAATATCATTTATATATTAAAATTTAGTATTCTGTATGCATAAAAGATGAGTCATTAATTTATTTTTTCCAACTAAATTTTATCACATGTTTCCAAATATTAATTTTTTATTTTCTACCTAAATTTTATCATGCGTTAATATTTAGCTTTCCTTATTCCTATTTGATTTATGTTTATTTTTTCATTATTTAACTATTCTTATAATATTTAATTTCATATTTCTATTTAAATTAAGTTTACTTATTATTTGGCAATTGATATATCTTCTTTTGTTAAATGATTAAAAAAAAATTATTTGATGAATTGATTATTATAAATTTATTTGATTTAGATTTACTTTGTAGTCATACTTGACTCTAATTTTTTTAAGATCAAAAATTTTAAAATAAATCTTTTGATTAATTAATCTAGTTAGTGAAAAACTTCACCAGCATCAAAATATGATAGGTTGAATAACATACATTATGATTATATCAATTAATAACTTTTGAGAACTATGCTTTACATAATAAGTTTTTCTTTTTATTTTAAAATTATCTTTTCATCTTTTATAAATCTATCTTTTTCTAATTGCAATCTGTTTTTTATTAATCTATATCTTTTATATTTCTTTTTAATTTTAATAAATGTCAAATTCTAATTGAATAAAAAATTCATGTGTCAATCTAATTGATTAAATAATACATGTCGGGAGTATGTCAATTACTAACTTTAAAATATGAAGTTTTAAAAATATAATATTTTGAATAATTTTTTATATAAAATTTTATTTTTTATTCAAAATATTTCATTTTAATTAGATATTTTATTTATCTTTTTATATTAATGATTGTATTTTTTATGTTAACATATCTGAGTGGAACAAATTTTTTTTTCTATATATTGAAATCTGATAGATAGATTTAATACATGTTGCAACCATCTTAATTATTAATTTAAAAAAAAAAACTAAATTTATATAATAAGGTAATATACTATTAGTAGTATTCATTACTATGGTCAACCTTGCAATGGCATAATTGTAAAAATTACAACAACAACAAAACTAACGAATAATTAAAAATACATATGTTGAACCACGCAATTGTTCAAAATCATGCAAGTTCCTAATTATAATTACATTAAAGAAATGTGCGGGATGAGTATATTCGATGAAGCAACAGAGAAATATCAAATTATTAACTGGGTTGGGTAAGTTTTCAACTAAATACTAATCCTATAGATAATAATTAGCGCAGAGTCGCAGACTAGCTCCACTGTTTACATTATATCTGGCATTATATTCTCTAAGTCCAATTATTTGAAGGTCTGGTATAAGTCAATCATCTATGGTTTATAATACACACACACACATATATATATATATTGATTTTTAACTTACTTTAGTCGCTTGCGGGAAATAGACGACAAAATACCTAATCAGAATATTACATGTTTAATGTATTCTATATCTCTTATCGACTGGTCCACTAATTTGTGGTAGTATTATATGTTTATCAGTAAATTACATAATATTCGGGATGCATATATTTTATAAACATAGTTCACATTTATTTTTACTAAAAACATAATATTATATGTTGATGATTAAAAAAGTTCTGCATCGAGATCCGTACACCTTTCAACAAAAAATATCAGCACATATAAATATAGTTTGTTTCAAGTGTCGCTCAATCTTTACTATTTTAAGTTTTATCTTTAATAATTTTTTAGGTCCAGATAGCGATATTTGAATGCTGAAATCAGAATATACTTCTAAAATGTATCGATTCATAGCTAATATATTTTTCTACATTATTTTCTTTTTCTTTTTATTAAAAAATTTTATTACAAAAAAATAATGTTGGAGTTATAAAAAATACATCAAATCAGAAATAATATTTTTTGATGATAATTCGACACCTAAAAAGATAGTTTAGAGTGGGATTGACGATTAATCGGAAAAAGAAAGTTAGAAAGGTAAAAACGAATAAAACCATCTGGACCGTTGAAGATGGTGGAGATATTATTTTAATAATTAAAATATTATTAATTTTATATTATTTAGTTATATATTTAAATTTGAATATTTTTAAAAAATTGTGTAATAGTTTTTTTACATTTGTTAAAAACTGATTCTAAAAATTTTAGCTTAAAAGAATATCTCTAATCTTTTTTTATTTTTTATTTTTTAATTATTTAAAAGATATGTTCTTTATAAAACCTCAGTTGAAGATACTAGAAGTGTTTGAGTTTCTCAACTCGATTTAAAAAAAATTGGGTTTTGAATTGAGTTTTTGGTTTAATAAATTTTAAAATGAAAAAGAGAAAACATAAACGAAAAACTCAGTGTTCTCCCCCAAAAGCAAAAAATAGTAGATCTAGGTTTTCTTTGTTTTAAGGCGGCGTTCAGAGCTTGTCTTCAGCGATGCTCTTCTTTTCTCCTTTGTTTTGTTGTTCTTCTTGTATATCCAAACTGTTCTTTGTTTATGAGGATTTCTTATCTCTAGAAATTGTTTCCTTCTGATTCCATTTTAAAGATGATATTTGAATATTTGAAGCAGTTTTGGTTGTTATCTCAGATAATCTACTTGAAGGCTTGGTTTGCTTCAGTTGGAGGTTGTTAAAGTGTCTTTTGTTGTTGCAGGCGGATTCCGAAACCCAAGTATAGGTTAGAGCGGTTTCTGAGTGGATTAACAGTTCTGATTCTCAAGCTTCAATAGATTGAGAGTTTTTGAATCTCTTTAGATCTCTAACCCTTGATTTGATTAATGCTATGTGACTTAGATATTTTCAATTTTTTCTCTGATTGTTGCTATTTTAAGTTTGATAGTAGTTTATTTGCTGATGTCTTTATGTTGTTTCGTTTAAGTTTTTATGGATTTAAACTCTATCTCCGAAATATTTATTATGTAAATTCGTCGGCTTTAGTCTCCGAAAAGTGTTATTTTTACCGGATCTAATCTTTGAAAAGTGTTAACTTTACCGCTTTCTATTATAACCTTTGTTTTATCAATAAAATTAGATTAAAAAAAAAACGAAAAATTCAGCCAAAAAATAGTCAAACTACTATTTCCATCAAATAATGCCTATTCCAACTTTCCATTTTGTGGTCGTCGTGAGTCTTGTTCATGTAATTTCTCTTTTTTTTGTGAAGACATTATTTTTATGGTGATTGAAAAATTGTATCCAGTTCCATCTTATGTTGATACATAGTAATTAACCACAATTTATTTTTTGTTAGAATGTTTGTCCTTTAAAAAAAATGAATTATTAAATTATTTGTTAGCAATATATATTTCGGTTAACCAATAATTTTTATTCTAAATTATGTTATGGAGATGTTATTTGGGTTTTTGATCCCGTAATTATTGGCATAATCACTTATTAGAAAAAAATCAACTTAGTCTTCCGATGGATGCATGAGACTGATTCAACAAAACTAGTTTTGGAAAGTGATATGGCTCATTTGGAGATGTCTACTTAGAATATATATATGATTCAGTTATTCAGAAGTTGGTTTCTATTATGTCAACATTCATGAGACTTATTTACAACCAAGGAAGATACTACAATCTCCTAGTATACGAGATGTTTATGTGGTTTGCAATGTATTGGATGGATCGCAACCATTAACACTTTTAAAGTTATTAGAATCTCATCTTAACTAATAAAAAAGGATGAAAACGAAGATAAACAAGGAACATATCAGATTTGACATTTTGTTATTAGCACTCTGCGTGTCAATTCTTTATTCACTTATTCATCTCTTTTACATTTGATAATCTTTTGGTTTGTTTGTATCAATGATAATTTGTAAACTCTATAGTTTCTGTTTTAAATTATTCAAGAAGTTTAGCTAAAAAAACAAAATCGAAAAATCTGTTTTAATTAAACATTTGGGCTTGCAACTAAAAACTGCAGGCCCATACGTTAGATGGAGATTTTAGTTGTCTCATACTGAGAGAAGCGTAACGGAAATATTAATTTAAATATCCAGCAAGAAAAGCCCAAATGATAAAAAACCGAATTCTTGTAGACCACGGCAACTATGACCTTGTCTATTTTTTAGTTCTGTACTGTATTATTTTATATTTAGTTATAGCATACTCTATTTGGAAAGATAAAATGTCTAATTATATCAATTGAAAATTATATTATTAGACCAAAGTTCACATTTTTGCTTCCATGACATCTCACTTAATATATCTTGAAGTAAAATTATAATTAAATATTTTTGTCAACTAATAAATTAAACTCATTAATTAGTTTATTATTAATAAAATATCCTCTTATAAGTGATGTTTTATCTTTGAAATTCTTTCAGTAAGTTTTTTTATTAAATATATTATCTCCGATACATGATCTAATTTCATTTTGGATATTTACTTATCACTATTTTTTTAATTAAGGCATACTCTAATGTTGTCATCGTGTTTAATCTATATATTATTGATTATTGAAACTAAACAAAAAAAATGTTTATGCCTAATCTGAAATGTTGAAACTATTTTTAGATAACTAGTCTTTACCAATTTTCCAGAAATTGGTTTGGATAATTTGGTTATTGAAATGACCAGATCTTAAATATTTGATTTTTTTTGTTGTGAACATTATGAGTTTGTTTTCCTCAAGCTTTATGTGTTAAGATTAATTCCTATAATAATTTTTGCCACGAAACCAAGTGGCTGTGATCTAAATCTGTAGCCGGTCAGGTCGCTTTCTTAAGCTTGTCTACATAATTCGAAACTGTCTTTGTCTAAACACATACATGATTTTTTATCTACACGTCAAATATTTTGATTCGTGCACTTGTGGAATTCATTTAAATACTTTTATGATAATTTCACCTACAACATATTTTTATTTTTGAAATTTAAATTTTCAAATGACTATTTAATGTTGTTGTAAATTAAAAAAAAAATTACCGTCTTAGCATATTTTTAACGAATTGAAACAAATTTTATTTTTAATATTTAATGAAAAAATAAACTTTATTTTGAAAAAGAAAAGAGTGATTTAAATGTATATCATCTGTTGACTGTAAAATTAGGTAAACATGAGAGAAGTTAGAGAAAGATAGGAACATGAATAGTGTAATTAGAGGGGAAAACTAATTTCTCAGTTATCCATGTACATAAGTTGCAAATTCTCTAAATTTAATATTGTTATGTTTTGGTTTATCTCGACTTTGAAAGACATAAATTTCAAATATCAGCACTGGATTTTATTCAAAATGTATGAATTTGACTTTGGACTCAAAAACAATGTTACATTGCTAAATCTTAAATTTGCCTCATCATCTATAAAATTAAGGAGGTTACTTTATGGAATATAAACCGAACCAAATATTGANACCCCCCCCCCCCCCCCCCCCCCGAACAAAATTGAGTTTGAACCAGAATTTGTGAAACCAATCTGAATTGAAATTCGGTTATAGTTTGAACTTTGAAATACAAAGAAATTCAATTCGTTTCATTTAATGAGTCCGAAAGTCATGCCACACGTGAATGAACTGAATGGTTCCAATGACGATGGCAGAAAACGTAAATAAACATCAAACCTACGACTTAATTCAACGGGTTATTGAAACGCACCGTCTTGTTAGATGTTAATCAATAATGAATGATACGACGCTTCGAAGTTAAACCATAAAGTTAAGTGTAAATACCAAACGCCGTAATAATTTAACTGTAGTTAAAACGCAGAGTAAAAATGCTCTTTATATAAACTCTCTTACTTCTTTGTACTTTCTCCCAGACTATCATCACTTCTTCAAACTCTCTCGAGAAAAAAAGACAGAACAGAACATGGACGAAGATGGTTTTCCGCAATGTCCGAAACACTTTTCGAAACGCGGTTTTGTCGGCGGCGAAGGCGTTTGTCCTTACTGTCTCTACGAACGACTCTCTTCCCTTTGCCCAGACTGTGCTCACGACCTCCCATGTTCGTGTAGCTCACGCGCGGCCATGTGTTTCTCTCCGTCGTCTTCTTCGTCGTCCTCGTCGTTCTCTCTCTTCGCCGGAGATATCAGTTTTAACTTCTCCGGGATCGGATCCGTGGGCCGAGTCGCGAGTTTGATCGAATGCGAACCGGCGTTTCGGAGGTCGAAATCGATGGCGGTTCCGATTAAACCGGATACGGTTGTGGATTCCGGTTCCGGTTTAGAATCGGATCGTGGTAGGGGAAGGAAAACGTCGTCGTTCTGGAGGTTGTTTATGGGAAACAGAGGAGGAGGAGATACGAAGCCGGCGATCATGAGGAAGTCGAGATCCGTTGCGGTCGTCGTCGGAGATTCGAGATTTTCACCGGTTCCTCCGGTGACGGGAAAAGGGAAAGGGTGGAATTTTCCGAGCCCTATTAAGGTTCTCCGGCAGTCGAGAGTCTCGAAGATGATATTTCAACAAAGGTCTCCATTGTACAGAGGTTGAGATGTTCTTTTAGTTTCTTCTTTTCTTTATGTTTTTTTTTTTTTTGTTCACAGATTATATTAGTTTCTCAAAACTTTTGTATTAAGAAAGAGGAAAAATATTAGTTTCTTGAAATTCTTTTTATTTGTCAATGGATATGATATTATGATTCTTGTCTACAAATTGTGTAATAGTTATGTGAATTCAACAAAGTTTATTTTTAGCCATTTCTTGTGTGTCTCCAAATTCAACGAACCAAAGAAAAACTTAACTTCAGTTTGGCAAATTTGCAAGTTCGGTAATTTTCTGACTGCAGACCTTGGAATATTCTTAAGACTTTTTAGTATAAAAATATTTTCGGCGGATATTGGGCAGAGATATTCAGGAACCAGGAGGCATGTTTGGGATCTTTGTTTATTGCCGTTTAATTAAAATATTAGTATCTGACGGATTATGGATATAAAATGGGTGATTTTAGGGAGATTTTGACAGAGGGACTGATGTATATTTTGGTAGCTGGCCAATTTTAGTTGTTAAAGATTGGGTTCAAAGAAGATTTCATTCAACAAAAAGTGATTTGGCCAGCTACAATATCTAATCTATGAATCTATGATTAACTGTTAGTTAGTGAAGTTAATTTACTTAACTGGTAAAACTTTTTCTTGTTTCAAGTACACCATTGCCTGCTAAGTATGGCCCTCTTGGTTTAGAGGTTACTAATGTGTGCAATCAGGGTTTATAACTAACTGTTATTCGGTTAATTGTCATACGTTTCTGTCATAGATTACAATTAAACAATAATATTCGAGATTTAAATTTTAAATTGTTAATTTTTCAAGTGTTATAATTAAAAATCTCAGGATAAACAAATTCTGCATCACTTATAGTACAGTTATAAAATAAACAATGCTTAGTAATATGTAATCATGATTATTAGTTAAAAATTCTAGTAATAAACACCAGTGACTTCCAAATAAATAAAGATTGCATGTTATAAGCATATAATTATAAACTTACAATATAAAATAGCGTTATTAATATACAAATGAATAATTATAATTTATTATATGGTAATATATATTATTTATTATTTAGATCATAATATATATGTTATAACAATATGAAAAGTAAACAAAGTAACAATGAGAGTATTGAACGGAAAAAAACCATAAAATTTATAAGATTCATAATATATAAGATTATAAAAATAAAATCATATCTATTATGCTTTTTATTTTTTATTTTTATGATTATCTAGTAGAGAATTAGTTGATTTTATTTGTATTATAGTTAATGTAAAAGTATGTTATATTCTTTTGAGATAGACTTTCATATTTAATTCGATTTTGTTTGATAAATAACCGTTTAACTTAATATAGAACATTTATCCTTTAAGAAAATAAATAGAGTTATCTAAATGAGTTACGTTGAATTATTTTTGAAATGATTATATTATTTATGCAAAATAAGTTTAGAAATTAAGCTTTCAAAAGAGAAATTGTTTAAAAAAAAAAAATTTACGAGTAATAATTTCTTACAATTTTTATTATAATATTTTAGATAATTACGATATTTTCAAATATATTAAAATTGTAATTTCAATAAGATTTTTAGTAAAAAAAATTATATGGTTTGAAGAAAATGAGATTTGCAGAAAATGATCTAATATAAATAGTATATTAATATAAGTTTTTTGCTTCAAAAAATTTAGAATTATGCTAAATTAATTTTAAATATTTTTGTAATTTATTTTTGAATACTTAAACATAATATTCAATTTCGCATATGATACTATCGACCGGTTTTATGCTAAAATAAATGAAGCTTCGGCTTAAAGTCTTTTTTTTTTCTTAGAGTTTTAATTTGTTAAAAACCTTTGAAAATAAAAGGAAAATTTAAGTAGCTAAAGTCTTTCTTCCTCCTCCCTTATCATTGATTTTTTTCACTAAAAGAATTATTAAATGGGCTTAAACTTTTTATTGCTTCCAATTTTAAAATTTCAGGACCACTGTATATAAGACAAAACTTATATAACAAAAGACGTATTCACAAGCTATTAGCTATATACCAAACGAAAAGCATATGTTAGATGAAGATTACGTCCCAATTAAAGTTGAAAATCGTTCAAGAATGTTTATGCAATCCCGGAAGCTACAATACAAAACAAACATGTGAGTATGTGACTCTTTAATTTGTTGTATGCATTCGTTTTCCATTATATTAAATCATAAACAGAGAGCATTTCTCATAAAACAAAATTTGTATACATTGCATGTACATCATACGATGGGAGCTGCACATTTCACCAACCACCAATCATACAGTATTGGCCAATTCACAAATTTATATAAAATACTATACTCTTTTGTTTCGTTATTTGGCCGCAGCATAATTTTTTGAATTATACAATGACTATATATATGAAGAAAATCACATAAAATCATCAAAATAACATATATTGACACTTTAAATCCTATAAAACATTTTAAACCATTAACTAAATCTTTAACATAAAAATTTCTAAAATAGATTTTAAATACATATTGTGATAATTTTGGATTGAATAATAAATTCCATTAATGGAAAGTAACATCTGTTTAAAAACTAGATGGATTTGAAAAAGAACATCTCAAGTGTATACATAGTTAGTTGTATACGCTTAAATTAAATATTGATTTTAATTTCAGAAAAAGATTAATATCGTTTATGAAAAAACTGAAATAAATATGGTGATTTATCTTTTTAAAGTTAATTTTCAAATATTTCTGAATTTAACCATATATATTTTTCTATCAAGATAAATTATTGTTGTTGTAGATATATTTTTATATGGCTTGTTTAACAAATAACTAAAACTAAAAGGAAAATTAAATTATTAGAAAGAGGTTAGAGAAAGATAGGAAGAAAAAAGGTATGAATTGGAAAAGTTTGGGTTAAATTGTTAATTCTGGTTTTTTGGGTTATTGGTTGTATTTCTCTATTTTTATAGCATTTGTTTTACGAAAATTTCCTCTATTAAAATGTAACTTTATCTATAATTTAATATTACTTTTTTAATTTCACATTTATTATACTTAATCGAAACAAATCAATAGAAAAAACTTTGAAATGTTTTAAAATGATGAATTCAAAAACATTTTGACACATAATAATTTGTATCCAGACTGTATTTTTGTTTACAATATTTGTTAATTGAATTTATTCATAATATATGTAACTAATAAATTCATAATTTTCCAATATCTTATAATGCAAACTGTTTAATTATAAGTTTTTTTTTTACATCATTTAGTTCTATTTTTATATCTGTGTTTTTTGTCAATTGTGATGATACTTTTACGTCTTTAAATTTGGTCTAACCCAATTGCTAAACTGAACTAAACCAAGATTTTTGGGTTCTTAGTTTAATTTTAAATCTTTTAACTGAAATGATCGACATTAATTTTATCTGCATTTTACTATCCAAAAATTAGTTCGGATTTTGCAGATTTTTTTAGTTAAATTTATTGTTTCTCTCAAGTTAAACTGATTAATTTCTTCGATAATTATTATTAAAAATAACCGATTATACCAACATTAGATTGATTTATACCAAAATTAGATTGTTTTTATCAATCCTTAAATTTAATCAAACATGATTATCTGAGTTAAATCAATAATACCCAGATTTAACTAACTTTAACTGAATTTTGTAACAAAAAAAATTGCTTAATTTCAATGTTAAATTTATAATCAAATTAATTGATAATTAAACTAAAAACCGAATTTTTATGTTAATTTTAGTAATTCTCTAAGAATACTACGATTAACTAATAAAAAAAAAAATTGGTTTAGTTTGATTAATCGAAGTCGCAGACATACCTTTGGTATATCTATTTTTTGTTTGGCATTTACCTTTAGTAAATCTAATCACAATATAAAAAAAGTTTGGTTTAGTTTGATTAATTGAAGTAGAAGACATACTTTTGGTATAATCTATTTTTCATTTGGCATTTACCTTTAGTAAATCTAACAGTCTTTCCATCTTATATTATGATCTGATAAATTGGACTATTGGTTTTTTTTTATATAACTCAAGGTCTATAGAATGGAGGAGCTTAGATGAATTTTACAGGGAAATGCGGCTCTCCACTCCAAGTATGTATATTGGACTATTGGTTGACAATAAACAATGCTTTAATTACTAGAGATTAACTTAACTGATTAATTAAAATAAGTTGATTTATCTCCACTGAATTTATTAATTGAATGCGCCGTTTGATTCCTTAGATTCGGTGAACCTCATTACTTTTTTTTTGGGTTCAAAATGAACTTATTACATATTGTCGGTAATTACATATACTAAAATACTACTATAAACGTACCTTAAACAATCTACCCGGAGATTCTGTATATCTTTATCACAATAATTTATGTGGAACTGCAAGAGTGATGGAAATGTTTTTGAATTTAGTGTGGGGATTATTTATTAGATAATGTAAAATTATTCGAATTTATTGATCGAATCTTATGAGAGCAGTATGCGGATATTGGTTCACATGGAAAATAAAATGACAGCTGATTAATCTCACGTCCCATTAAAAGAAAGAACGTGTCACTTAACGAGTATTATCAAACTATTCATAAAAATTGATTTCAGTATATTTACTAAGATTTTTTTTTTCCGAATAAACTATTCATAACACATAAATGTCTACCTTCCCAAAAGACTGAGGTGCATTATCTTTGGACGAATAGTTAAATATAATACGGCATACCAATTAAAAGTGAAAAGTTATGGTCGAATTGGTTTTGAAAGGATCTTAAAATGCTTATTTTGTATTAAGAAATTATATAAACTTTCGGGTCTAAATATATCGGCTAGGCAAAATGAGAACAAAAAACTACTGAAATTTTGTTTTTGTTTTATTTCTGGATGTGTAAACCGACGAGCAAAAAGTCATGTATGAATTTGGTAAAAAAATAAAAGAAGTCATGTAAATCTCTTGATTAATTAAACCATATTAAAATCTACAAAACCTTTGCATGAAATATCAAAGTCTCATTGTGAACAACAACAAAAAAGACTTTTCGTTTTGATTGGTAATTTCTTACGTACCTGTTATCAATCAGTCTAGTATTTTACAAAATTCCTTACTTTTTTATTTTTTCTAATTAGTTCTTTATCTTTTACCACTCTTTTTTTACAAAAATAAGGGTTGTTACTTGTTGCCATTTTGTATCAATAATCAAACCAGTACATATATAACTAGCTTATAAGAAGAGGAACTAGACTTTCCTTATGTAAAAGAAATACCCCAAAAAAAATCTAAACTCGACTATATGGTAAGTGAATCCTAGACTGACACGTGTAAATCTCCGGACGATTTTGGAGTAAAACAAATGATCACGGAAACTCGTGCATTTTTAATTGCACACAACGATTAAGAAATTATTATTTTTAAAAAGTTTTTTTTGTTGTACAATATATAGATAATTAGGTACTAGTCCACTCAATAATATCCCTCTAAAACAATACAACAATCTTCCACCAAAAATTCATTAATGCTTTTACAAGTTTAAGTTTCAATTCCCAGATAATGCAATTTGTTATGTAGATTAAATGCAATAAATTTATATGAGATCTTCGATGTATTGCAATTATAACCATCATATAAATCTTTATAAAGTAGGTTTAGATAGAATGGCAAGTTAGGTGAAATCGACAAACATGAATCTTCATAATGTAG
The DNA here is from genome assembly GCA_900406495.1 of Sisymbrium altissimum. Taxonomy (NCBI): domain Eukaryota; kingdom Viridiplantae; phylum Streptophyta; class Magnoliopsida; order Brassicales; family Brassicaceae; genus Sisymbrium; species Sisymbrium altissimum. Next base: position 1,482 of record OVBI01002717.1, on the reverse strand, counting down.
GTTCAAGATGATATTCATAAGATAATATAATTGTCAGTTGTAAGATTCGTCATTATATTATCTCATAATTTGTAATAAAATAATAAATTAGAGTTAAAAAGAAAACAATACAATAACTTTTTTGGAAAGGAGAACCAAAAATATACAATTTTTTTTACGTCAATATACAATTTACATATACTTTTTCTATAAATAATTAAATATTAGATATCAAATTTCATTTTTTTACCAGAAGATTTTTTAGCGATTATAACTTTGCTATTTCTGTTAGGGTTATAATTTCATTTTGTTTTGTAACTTTGTTAGTTTAGGTGTTTTATTTCATGTCTGATCTAGATCGCTTGGTCAGACGGATTAACCTATGACTACTCGGTTATTATTCCAATTCGAATTCAGTACTTATATTGGTAATTTTAAAACCAAAACGATTTTTAAAATTTTTTAAAAAAACCCGATAAAATCTATTATAGACCCATGATCTAAATAATTAATTTAACAAATTCAAATTTATTTATTAATATTTAATTTTATTTTACTTCTTTGTACATTATTTTAGTTTGAGATTAAAATTTAAGATTTGACTATTATTATAGATATTTTATTTTCTAACAATTTAATATTTCATCTCCTTCTATACAATAAATCATTTTTGTCCTATGATTTGTTTTATTTTATAAATTTCTCTTATATTTGGTTCAATTTTTATGTCTATTCTAATATATTTTTGATTATTATAAGAGGAAAATTAGTATTTTTGGATCGATTTTCTATCATTTACTATCTCTTACATATATATTCTATGTATTTTTGTTGTCTTTTTCTTTATACTTTATCACCAATATAATTGAATTATATAAAATCAACATTTATGTTTAATCACTTTATATCATTATTAAAAAATATTAGCTTTTATATCTATTATATATATATATATATATATGTGTGTAATTAAAAAATTATTAATTTATTTATTTACACTTGAACCATATTAATCTAGGTTATCCTATTAATCCAGTGACCCCAAAAGTATTCTGCTTCACTATCTAGGTCAGGTTTAAAAACATCAAACCAGATCCTTTCGGGGATTTTAGTTCGTTTTTTTTTATTTTCTTATTAATTTCATTTTTATTTTAATTGTATGTTATTATTTTCTTTTTTAAAAAAATCAATACAAATAATCTATTTTTTTTAAAAGAACAGTCTAATTATTTCGAGCAAAAATATAATATGGTAGATTAGTGGTGAATGGAAGAAACACATCTTTGTTCAAGTGACGACAGACATTTATAACCAATAATCTCTATTTTTAAACTAGAAAATAGCAAAAAAAAGGAGATATTTTAAAAGCTGAATAAAATACTAAATATTAAGAGAAACAGGTATTCTACACACACAAACAAAATTTATAAATGGTTAAACGAATTTTAAATGTTGAAACGCAATATTTATATATATATATATATATATATATATATATATATA
>OVBI01002716.1:6768-17447 GCA_900406495.1 Sisymbrium altissimum | reverse complement strand
TATATATATATATATATATATTATTATATAAAATTTGATATCTCAAAGTTAGTAATTAATAATTAATAAAATTGTAACATATGCTAAGTTAGTTGATTAAATTTTTAAATATGTATATTTACTTTTTTAATTAAACAAAACTGGAAAATGGTAAAAAATTTTAATTAAATAAAAGAAAAATAAAAATAGAAAAATAAATTAGTTATTATTAAAAAGGAAAAAAATAATTAGTTTTTATTAGAAATAATATTATTATATCAAGCTTGATATCTCAAAATTAGTAATTAATAAGATTATGATACATATTAAGTCAGTTTCTTAGATTTTGACACTTACATATTTACATTTTCTAATTACATACAAGAAAATAAAAAATTGTAAATTTGTTTTTTAATTAAAAAGGGAAAAAAGAAAAAAAATTAGTTATCCCTTATTTTAAAAAAGAAAAAAATAATAGTTAATTTTTATTAAAAAGGAAAAATAAAAACAAAAAACGAATTATTTTGAAAATGAAATTGGATTATACAATAATTACAAATTATAAAATAAAATGATATATAACTTTAACAAATTATTAAATGACATGTATATATATATTTTTTAATTAAACAAAAAAAGAGAAAATTGTAAATTTATTTTTTTCTAATTAAAAAGAAAGAAAAGTGTTATTTTTTTATTAAAAAGAAACAATTAATAATTAATATTTATTGAAAATGAAAAAAAGAAAATAAAAGAAAAATAAAAATCTTTCCTCTCGTAAATTAAAAATTTGTAGAAACAAATTATCCCCATTTCCTAAACGCGAGTCAAAGTCTAGTATAGATTCAAATTTCAAAGATTCATTTCTCTAATTTATTTACAAAAATCTTGGTAGAGGAGTCGGATTGCAAATTTGGCTGGCAGTTCATATCTCAGCCTGTTGAATTCGGAATCAGACGTTGGAGGAGTCGGACGCTGCTATTGGAAACGAGCACTAGCTGCATGGAAAAAATAATAATTTATAAGATCTATTCCCCAATCTGAAGAGATATGAATATTCTCTATGAAATTCGTACCTCCAATTTAACATTCATANAACAAAAAAAAAAAAAAAAAAAAAAATATTCGTACCTCCACCAGTCTTAAATCTTGGGTTGACGTTAACCCACTTCTTAAGGATTTTTAATGGCATCCCATCATCTCCATAAGACTATTAAGTTATTGCTCCAACATTAAAGCTGTATATATACTAGTAGTGATGTTGGAGAAGTAAAACGTATGTTGTTGTTGCGAATCTCCGAAATTCGCTTATAGTTTGACATCAAGGCACACTTGTTACACAAGCAATAAAGAGAGCGTTAACTCTCTCTCCGTTTTTGGCTTTAAAAGCTCTGTTTTTCTAGCCTAAGGTAGTTAGTAGAATCCAGAAAGCGTACCCAAATAATAAATGCGTGGAGCTTAACAGGGTGAACCTAACTAGCTCGGTGAAATGGTTATATGAAAAACAGAGAACTTGTCCGACTAAACGTTCATGATCTGGATATCAACACGATAGGTCGAAGAGAGAGAGCAAGAGTGTTTCCCTGTGGCTAGAAATTCACATTTATACTCATCAGTTTCCCTCAAAAACCTCATTCTCTTTGAGACTATATACTTGTTCGACACGTCATTAATTAGAGATTTAGATAATTGACGATATTCTATTGCAAATTGATAATAATTCAAGCATCATAAACAACAAAAAGGCTGCAGAAGAAAATACAAATAAACACAAGAAATAGATAGATAGTAGTAGTTCAAGCATCCACACTTGTGTTCAGAACATGCATCTTAAACAACCAAATACGGCAGAATACACTAAAACAATAGATAAGATAGATAGTTTAATTCATTCAAATGAAGTGTCAGTTACTTTCTTCTATTTCGAACGCGGATACAGATGGACCGACTCATCTCTCACTTGCCCTGAAGCTCTTAGACCTTGAAGCTCTGCAGCTACTTGTCTCATATCTGGCCTCTCATCACCGTTCACTCTAGTACACCTCATCGCCAACAGAGCTACTTGATAAATCACGCTGTGATTCTCTGCAGTCACCACCCTCTGATCCAAAGCTTCACATAATCGATTCTCTCTCAGAGCGGATTCTAAGTGATTTACCAGATGCTTTTGAGCATGTGGCCGGTTAAAGCACAGCGCCCTTTCGCCTGATACCAACTCCATGAGTACCACACCGTAACTGTACACATCGCTTCTCTCGCCCAGGGTGCTTGTATGCATGTACTCTGGATCCAAGTACCCCAATGTGCCTTGGACCAAAGTTGTGAGCTGTTCACTGTTAGCAGGGACACGCCTCGACGCTCCAAAGTCAGAGAGCTTGGCAGATAACTCTTCGGTTAAAAGAATGTTAGCAGGCTTGACGTCACGGTGAACTATTGGGACAGGAGCTGAGAAGTGGAGGTGGGACAGCGTTTCGGCGACCTCTGCAGCAATCCTCAACCGGTCCGACCAAGGCAGAGAAGAATCGAACAAGATATCATAAAGAGTTCCACCAGACAAAAATTCGTAAACCAAGAGGGGAACCTCTGTTTCTAGACAGCAACCTAGAAGCCTCACCACATTTGGATGGTTGATCTGCGAAAGTAGGACTAACTCGTTAATGAATTGCGCCACTTGGGTACGGTCCCCAACTCGAGCTGTTTTAATAGCAACTTCAACGCTGTCTGATAGTATCCCTTTGTATACGATTCCTTGGCCTCCGGCACCAAGGATTCTTGTCTGGTGATAGCCCTTAGTCGCTGTCTTGATTTCTTTTTCGTTGAAGATCTTGAGAGATGCATTCGATGACTGTGCACCAGAGTCTAGAAGTCTTTGAACCAACATGACACCACCGTTTTCTTCAAACCGCCTTTCGCTAAGTTTAGCTCGTTTCCAGAGCTTGAGTTTCAGCATTAGGCAGCCGACTCCAATCAAGAAGAGCAAGAATCCAATGACGCTTACTGGTTCACGCGATTTAATTTTCGGATTAGTTGAAGATGAGATCGAGTGTCGATGGATATGAGAAGAAAACACCATAAGAACTTACCAAGTATGATTGTTTTCCATTCTGCTTTTTTCTTGCACTGGAAAGATCCAATAACATTCTTACAGGTTTCATGCTTCCCACAAGTATGAAGATTCATCCTGCACTTGTCGATGTCTAGTAAGAAAAGGGAAAAAAAAATGAACGATTAATGCGTGCGCAACAAATATACCGTTAGAAGAGAATATAAGGAGAGTATACCTTTGCAGCCATGATAGGGATTCCCTTCAAACCCCTTTAGACATTTGCAAGAATAACCATCTTCCATTGTAGCAGTAATATTATTGTTGCAACTACTGTTTTCTCCACAAGAGCTTGTGTTTTGACAAGTTCCTTGCATCGTCCAATCAAGTAGCACTGGAAATCTTGTAACGTTCCGGAGGTATTTAAGATCTTCTTTTTTAGAGAAGTTGAAATACCCTCTTTTGACAATAAATACATTGATGCAAGGATTTAACTTCCTCAAGTAATCTGACCCATTACGCTCGCTCCATACAATGTTTATCAATGAAAAGTGAGCTCCGCTTGAGACTGATCTTTTGCAGCAGCCATTACTACTAGAACAGGAATCATCTATTTTCTGCGAAGAATTGCATTGTATATAACATGAATCTGATGCAATTCCAACTCCCGTCAAAAAGTCCCAACCGACGAAAGTATCACAACCTACGATGGTGATATCGTTTTTGTTGGAAAAACCAAAACCACCATCTTCAAAACCTTTGTATTTTTCTTGGAAGTTAGAGCAGAACCGGATGACATCCAAAAGGACTTCCAATTCTCCCTGCAAAGAAATACTCACAACTTCGAGATTGCTATAATTCATAAATGCTTTGTGCTCCTTCTCATCACACCTTAAGAGAAATCTATCATCGTCGACACAATCCGAAGATATTCCAAACGGGTATTCGACTTTGAGGTGCCCACAAGTCGTTTGGCAATCGGTGTATAACTTCATTGTTGAAACAAAATGCACATCAAAGGAGAAAAGCAAGAACAACGCCCACACCAACTTTTCTCTCAATACCTTCATTTTTGCTTTTATCTATAAGAACTTCACCAGATGCGTTTGATTTTGATAAACAAGTCTTTTTATGTTTGAGTTACGCATTTATGACAGACAAACCATTTATCGACCATGCATTCCTTGGGGACTTAAGTCAAAACTAGTATTAACGGTGGTTTGATTCAAACTGCTTACATATATAACAAATACTATATACAATACTAACTTGTCTCCAATGCCATACCCTATTTCTATTTAGGGGTGGGGGTGGGGCATAAATGAAACCAACTAAATGAGATCATACCCCATTGCTACGATCTACACCATATGAATATTTGTATTTGCAAAACAAAAATATTGAGTTATTCAATAGCTTCGTCCTATTGTAACTACTCATTAATTATGTGGAGATTTGAATTCTTCAAAAGCTTCTTACTTTGTTATTTGCTGCATGATGCAAAATGTATGCCTCTGAACAGGAGCAGAACTTGAAACAACGTACATATATTCAATTAGCCTTGTAGATTAGAGTTCATATTTTCCCCCTAATGGATTTTTATTTTATTTTTATGTTTATTTTTTGAACGGTCAATTGAATGCTTTTATTAGATTGGGTTCACCAATTTGTGATAAGATTTAGCATTTTCTGGTTTAAGCTAATATCATATTACATATTAGTTAGTTATGGCTATGTGTTTGAATTTTCTATTACAGCTATGTTTTAACCAGCGCTTCAAGTGCAGGATCTATTTATATTTGATAATAATTAATATTTATATGATTAAGATATATAATTTCAAAAATAATTTTATATACTTGATGTAAATTTTCCTTTAAAAAAAGATATATGCAATTTATATTACAACAAATACTATAAATGCAGGCGTACATAAGGAAAATAAATATTCTTATAATCCATTTAAACAATAAAACCAACCATACTAATTAGTACATTATTTTAAAATATGTTTGCCATATTATGATAATTATCTTTCGTCTAATAAGATGTGTAATAATATCTAAATTTTTGGATAATTGGGGTTGCGAACATTATATACACCTATAAAAATAAATTCAATAGCTAGATTTAGCTTAGGATCCTTGGATTTGGATTTGATGAGTGCAGTCCAACATGGTTTAAAACTCTCTAATTTAACTTAAAAGTAGAACCAATAGCTAGATTTAGCTTAAGATCCTTGGACTTGATGAGTGTAATCCAACATGGTTTAAAACTCTCCAATCTAAATTTATCATAACAATCGTTTGGTCCTGGGACTCCATTGATAAATGAACGGATACAAGGTTCAATCCCTCCTCTGCATTCAGATGGCACTAGCACATTCGCAGCACCGACGACTTTAATGGAAACCAGAAATGATGTCAAGAACATGATGATGGAAATGAGAATAAACGGAATGATCTTCATTATCATGTATAGTCAAGATTCTAATAGAAAAACAAAATGACTTTATTTAATTTGTATGAGCCTTTTCATTCTGTTTTAAGTCCTTTAAATAATAGACTCAACGAGTCAGTGGTTCCTACAAAACATACATGAAAAATAGAAAGTAGGAATTGATTCCTATGGAGATGGGCGAAGACACTAAATCTAGTTTAATTTACAAAACACATAATTGATTTGTTCAAGAACCTAATATTATTTTTATTACAAAACAAATAACGGTATTTGTGGCATAATGCAACGCTAACATTATAAGCAAAAATGTATCTTTTTACCAATCTTGGATACTATCTCCAAATAATTAACATAGTATTTATGTTATGATATTTAAATAATTAATATAATGCAAATATTACTAATTTGATAGATTAAAATAACCAATAGAGAATTTATATTATGAGATTTAACTATAAAATATAACTGAATCAAAAATATTTTTCAAAAATTTGATCCAAAAATAGAAAATGTAGTTTCTCAAATGTTATAATAAATCAACATATTTTTTAGAAAAGTAACTCAAAACATAGACAAAAATTTAGAATATATATTATATCTAAGAATAGAATATAGAACAAATGGTAGAATATAAGCGACATATTCTACGGCACGTTAAAATCTATAGAAAAATTAGAACATATATTAAATAAGGTACAACTATGAGTAATTGGTAGAATGCATATTATAATTAAAAAAAATATATTTTTATTAAATTATTTTTTCCAAAAGTAAGATGAAAAAATTGTTTCTTAAATCTTTTTTGTCTTTTTATATATTTTCTGAAATTTTTAATATTTTAAAAATATTATTTTATGTTTTCTAAAAATAAAAAAGTGCAACATAATCTAATAATGCCAAAAATTAGGAAAGATGTAACATGACAATTTGATTATGAATCTCTTATATTTAGCTAAATCTCTCAATTATTTACAGTTAAAATCCAGTGATGGATTTAGAAGAACTTTTAACCGGAAGCAGTATTATAAATTTTAAATTAACCAGAGGCACTATTGTAAAACGCAAGCTAACCAGATAACATTATTATGCAATTACATACAGAATTTTGAAATTTAGTCAAGGTCAATAGACGTAACGTATATCTACTACTCATACAATCCAACCAATCATCAGTCACGATCATATATTATCTTTTATTATTACAGTAGTATAAGAAAAAAAATACTTACTTCCATTAATAATTCTTTTCGTCATTTTTTATAATATTAGAGTTATAATTAACAATCATTAAAAATATAAAAAAAATCCTATTTAACCCATATGGTCTGATTTACTGAATAAAGAATTTGATAGAATTTTTAAATCAATAGATTTTTTTTAAAAAAATTTGGGATTTGAACATATTTTAAAGTGGTTAGCAGGGATTTAAAGAAATTTGATAAAAATATTTGTTAATTTTTTATTTGCTATTTATGAAATTATATCTCATTTAAAAAATTAAATTATTTAATCCCATTTTTTTTCTGACATAATAAACTGAGATATTATGATGAATGTGAAGGTACATAATCACATACACAATTAAACATAAATCATGAAAATACAAACAATAATCTAATGAAAATACAAATTACAAACAACGATTCTATACAGAGAAAACGAGTGGATCCCCGTCAGTGGCAGCTCATTCAGTTTTCTTCGAGTCAAGCTCTTCAGTTAGTGGTTTCCAGAATTTAAGATCAAAGAAAAGATTCCTTACTAAAAAAACCACCATTTGACTCAAGAACGAGCTAAAAAGCTCAGCTTAAAAAAAGGGGACATGCCCACCAAACGAGCTCACACTTTACACAAGCTTAGCTTTCTATCTATGGCATCCGCCATATGGACGAGCTCACATTTAGGTACCTGAATAGCCAATTTTCTAAGCTCTATCAAAACTGCACCAGACTATATGATGACATCAATTTCTCCCCTAAAGTAACTATTCCTCTCCCTATTTTTCTTTAAAATCTTCTCTTCTTTTTATTGATTTTTAATGAAGTCGCTCTACTATTTACTTTTTCTTTTAATCTTTTGACATAGTTATATATGTAGTCATTTTTGTAATATTGTTTTTAATTTAATTATTATAGATCTAACGAATATACATACATATATGTAGTTTTTTTAAAAGTAATACAAACACATACATACTAATATGTGTATAGGAACATCAGTAATAATAATAGTTTATTTAACCATATTAACCAAGCATAATTAGTACACTATTTCAAAAATATATTTGCTAAATTCTTCTTATTATTTTTTCAATTATATATCATCTATACTATAATGGTTGAAGAGGTTCTCTCCTGCATTGACACCTCAACATTTTAAATAAATAAAACTGAAGATATATCATATATTGATTATTTAATTTAAAATCTTTTAACTTAAATTTAATTATTAAAATTTATTAAAATGGAAACATACAATATATGAAATTCATATTTAATTCAAAAATATTATAAACATACAAGTATTATATATACAAAAAATTAAATGAATTTTTAATATTTGTAAAATATTGGACACAAAAATATAGAAGTGAAAATACCAAATTATGGGAACAAAAACAAAAATTAAAAATTTAAAAGGCTTTTATAAATTATAGGACACAAAAAAACTATAGGACACACAAAATAATTAATAAATAAATAAAGATGTAATGAATTACAAAAAATAGAGAGAATAATGTGACACAAAATAGAAAGAAGAGTAACAAAAACATAAAAATATACAGAATTTAAAATCATGAAAAATGGATATAGTAAAATTTATGTGAAACAAAATTCAAAATAGTAAATAAAAAAAATAATGAATTAATATAATTTAGTAATTATATGAATAATATGAACAAATTAGTAAAGTGATATATGAAAAATATTAGAAAAGTACGAAGAGAGTAATCATCAAAACAATTGTATTATTTAAAAAAAAGATGTAAGTGTTTTTATATAATTTTTTTCAAAAAATACATTGATATAACATCAAATTAAAAAAAAAATTGAATTATAAATTTAAGACAAAAAAAATAATTTCGCGCATTTACGCGCATTCTCTTCTAGACCCGCTTACGAGAATACACCCTAAGGAACCTGATATTAAGGGAGTATTTAAATATTTTAGTATAAAATTACAATAATTTCTTATTTAAGAATCAAAACCCATGCAAAAGATGTTTGTATTAGCACACTCAGGGCTATTACGAACGTGCACCCTGACAAGCCGTAGCAATACAACTCTGAAATATCAGAAGAGCAACATTGTTTAGCAGAGGATCCTGGGACGATGTAAAAACTTTACGTAAACATGGTTTTGAAATTTTTGAGGTATATCTTTCACAACAACTTCGCCTTCCTCGTCCTATTACATTCCTTTCTTGATTTACATAAAGGCAAGGGGAAATCTCCTCATTTCTGCATTCTGGTGGCAATGGCATCTTGCCTGGCATTTGTTCAGCAAACACAGCTTTAATCGGAAATAAAAATAATGACAAGAATATGATGAAGGTCATCAGCATCAAAGGAACGATCTTCATTATAGTAGGTGTTCAAGGAGATGAATATTATTTAATTTGTCAAATAATCTGTGTTTTAGGTCTTTTAAATAAAAGTTTGAAATTGGAATCAATGGTTCCTAGAAAACATGAAAATTTGGAAAGTAGAAATCAATTCCTACAAAGAAGGTTGATAGTTCTGTTTGACCTGTTCAATAGCTTCATCCTATTAAAATAGCTTCATCCTATTGCTTTGGTATTTGTTGCATAATGCAAAATGTATGTGTCTTGAACTTGACTTGTCATCATACAAAAGTATTTAAAAATAAGGCACACTCTAATATCATCATTAATTCACTGCCACATGAAAAAATTATATAAAATATTGAAAGAACAAAAGATGGTTAAAGCATACTTGTTACACAAGTAAAAGACTCAAAGAGACTTAATTCTTCTTTCTTATAACCGTTTAATTAAATAATTGTGACTCTTAATACATATAAACTTAAAACTACTTTAGTTTGTCAAACTCAATTATCCATCAACACCAACAACGTGTGATGCACATCAATAAAATCTGAGTTCGCATCTATTCTATACTATATAAAAGTTGAGGCATTAAGCCATTGAGGACGTCCACCTAGGATTTAAAAAACTCGATTCGATTGGTCCACATCACCGATTTCATTAAATAAAAAATGTGAAATATACGATCAATAGTTAAATAAATTAAAATAACAAAAATAAGAAAATTATGGTAAATTACTTAAAAATAAATAATGAAACAAAAATTATTAAAAAGGAATAATTAAAAAAGAAATTTTAGAAAAAATTATGTCAAAAACATTTTAATTATATTAAAATATAGAGAAAAGGAAAATTATAGTACAATACTTAAAAAATGTCTGTGATTGATTTTAAGTAAACTATTCATAAACTATTCATCATTATCTTCCCCTTTGCTCGGACCTTTTCCGCTAAGTGAAACTGAGCTCTCCGTTGCTGTTATTTCGTAAGGAAGTGACTGTCTCAAAGCAACCGACTCAGGCTTTGACCTTGACCTTGACTCAGTCTCTGTTAAAAAGCCAATTATGATAGATTACTTAAAATCAATCACATAGACATTTTTTAAGATACAGAGAAAAGAGATAATTAAATGTCTATGTGACTGATTTTAAATTAAAATACAAAAAATTGAAAAATTATGATAGATTACTTAAAAATATAAAATAAAATTAAAATTATCAGAAAATGAATAACTAAAAAAGAAAATTTAAAAAAAAACTAATGTCAAGATTTCCAATCAATATTTCCAATGTCAATGACGAACTTATCAAAAATAAAACGTCAAGATTTCTTTCCAAATAAAATATAAATAATATAAAAATGTGAAATTAACAAAACAAAACTGAATAGAAATATCACATAACCGTAGACTTTTTTATTTAGAAAGAGATGATTTTTTTTTTTGAAAATTACTAAATAAAAATTAGTAATAACACTAATTATTAGTCAACCGAATCCTAATCACCGTAACCTTATGTTATTGAATTGAATTGAAGTCAAAAAGTTCTTTTAAAAAAGGAAAATTATAGATTCTCTACAAAGTATATATACTAATCCTAAATTTCACTTTATCATTCATTCTCAGCCTTCTTT